>WEIV01013346.1:261729-274017 GCA_013390005.1 Calyptomena viridis | reverse complement strand
TCCAATCCCATCCATCCATCCATCCAATCCCATCCCTCCCTCCCTCACTGCCTGCACCAACACAACCAGTTTCTTGTCCTGAACAAAACAGTGGTAATAAAAACCAGACAAGCATTTATTGTGAGCTGTCTCCCCAGTTCTAAATATTCCAAAGCTATGCTTGTGGTTTACCCATCCCACCCAAAATATCCGCTCCACTGGCAAAGCAGGGGGTCGGGAAGGACACTACACACCCACAGCAGGGAAGTGCTGAGCATCCCCATCACCTCAGTGATGGGTCTTGTTCTAAGCCTAAAAATCTCCCACTGTAAGTCACAAAACTGCATTTGGTGGTTTTTTTTACCAACAGCACAATAAATCAGTGCCATCTAGTGGAGTCCAAAATGTTAACCTGGGACCACAGCTCCCAAATCTTACCTGTCTGTAATTTATGAGCTCTAGAAACATCTCGATGGAAGCAGAAATGACCCAAAACACCTTCCCTGCAGTGCAAGCAGCTCACCAAATCCATCAGGGTAACACTGCACTCTCCCTCACCCTCCAGAAACCTGCAGGAGCATCACCTGAAGCCCAAAACACACCTTCAACATGAGCAGGAACTCACCTTTAGAGCTGCTGAACACACAGCCAGTAACTCTGCAGTTACAATAAATATGGGCCAAAAATTAACAGATACTGAGTATAAAGCAAAAAAAATACTGCACTGATTTATAACAATTTTTCCAGCAGTTTGGAAACTAAGAATAGTGAGGATGTTTAACACAGTGGCACCACCACAGCTCATTAAAACCCCCCTTAGCTCTGTGTCATGATGTATTTCTCTCTCTCAGCCCCTCCACAAGGGCACCAAGACCATTGAGCTGCTGTGACAAAGCAAAGATTGTCCCAAAACAGCAGCACAAGCCCCCATTTAAATCAAAGGATCCTCATCTTTGAGATTCCAGGCTTTTCCATAAGCACAAGATGTGATTATCTCCCTTTCCAGAGCCGAAATTCCATTTGTTTTGTGGGATGACAAGCAGGACAAAGAAACAGGCAGGACAGTGTCCACCCCACCCCTGAGCAGGGACAGCAGCAGCAGCAGCTCAGGGTCAGTCACTGCTGAACAACAGCAACAAAACGTGGCCAAAGTGCTGCAAAATCCCAAACCTACACAAGGTTAATCCCTATTAAGGCTTCCACATATCCAAGGAGTGACTTCCACATCCTTTTCTTTCCAAAGTGCTGGTTCTGTGGGATCCAACCCCAGCAAAGCACATGAATTTCCCAACACTCTGGTGTTCAGTGAAGAAATCCTGATTCCCAAAGAGCTTCCATTTACAATGCTCTCATTTAGCTCCAATATGGGAATCGTTTTGAATTTACATCAAACATGTAAATGCAGATACTTTAAAAGGCTTCTGGATCTGACGCAACGCCAGGCAGGGATATTTTTAGTTCTAATCCATTTAAAGTGCTAAATTCCAAGGGAATCAGCAGCATTGCTTTCACTCACCACTTCAGCTAAATTCTCCTGGTCCCACTACTCCTGCAATCTTCAAGGAAAAGGAGATAAGAAAACCATTCACCTGATAAGAAAACACCTTTATCTTTTATTTTTTAATACTTGGAGGTGCTGGTGCTTGTCCCACTAAATAATAAATCACAGCTGCATCTGTACACAAAGGACAGAAATGCATCAATAATGCAGTGCCTGAACACACTGAATAAGGGAGGGGGAGTTGCTATTTTTATCTCCAGTTTGCTTTGTATGCACCAATTTCGGGTGCTGGGAATACACAGAAGCTTTGGAATAGGGCACTAATCACTCCCTGCTCCTGCAGCCACAAAGCCACAAAAAACCCCATCTGAAATTCAAGGATAACTGCAACAAAAACACTCGAGTTGGTCCCTATTGGGTTTGTGATTTCATCTCAATCTAGATCCTGTTTTATAAAAGTGTTCTTCACATATTGGTAATTTCTTTTACCCAAACTGAGGTCTGAAATCCTCATGAGGACTTTCATCTTTGCTTTGGGGGTGCCCACTACCTATTAAAAAAGAAAAAACCCTTTCATTTATTGCCTTTAGAGTTCTCTCATTTACCCCAAGTTCTCACTGTCACCATAAAATGATGCAAAAGCAACAAACTTGTGTAAAAAGTTTCCTTCTGCTCCTATTTCTGGAAACCCAAAGGATTGTTACTGACAAAAGCAGAACTGTTTGAGGAGTGTTTGCCCTGAGACTGTGCAGAGACTGAAGAAAAACACAACAAACAGGTTTCCACAGCTTTTGCTCCCCGTGCAAAGGGTTTCTCTTCAACTGGAATATTCAGTGTCTACTCAGCAAAATAATGGGAATGTCACTCGTTCAGAAAATGTCTATTTTTAAAAAAAAAGCCAAATTAAACCCCTTGGCTACACTGCAAGTTTTCTCCTGGCCCAGAGACTGAGGAAAGGAATTTCAGGAGTGAGTTTGTTCAATGCTTTGCTCGATGATGTTCAGATTTGCTGGTTGTAAGAGAAGGAGATTTTTGTTCTTGCTACAGAACTAAGTGTGAAATACCAGCAAATGTTGACAGATTGCTTGAAATACAACCGGTGCTGCCATTCAGCAGAGCTGGGAGTGCCCAGCAAGGCAAAGTTCACTGTTACACACATTTTCTGTGCAAAAATAACCCCCAGCACATCACTGAACAGGTCACACCAGCTGCAGTGGGAGACCCAAGGCACGGGGGGAAAATACCTCTCAAAAGGCAACTTTTTGCCCCTCTTTCAATGAAATCCCTATTTTTTTTCACCAGGGATAAGAAAGATCATCACAACTCACATTTAAAAATGCATACTCAGCATTTAAATAGAAATATTCAATATTTGAAAATACTGAGCACTTAAATAGAAATACTCAATATTTATAAATACTCAGCATTTAAATAGAAATACTCAATATTTAAAAATAAATACTCGGCATTAATATATAAATATTCGATATTTATAAATACTCAGCATTTAAATAGAAATACTCAATATTTAAAAATAAATACTCGGCATTAATATATAAATATTCGGTATTTATAAATACTCAGCATTTAAATACAAATACTCAATATTTAAAAATAAACTCAGCATTTATAGATAAATACTCGATATTTATAAATACTCAGCATTTAAATAGAAATACTCAATATTTAAAAATAAATACTCGGCATTAATATATAAATACTCGTTATTTATAAATATTCGGCATTTAAATACAAATACTCGATATTTAAAAATAAATACTCAGCATTTAAATACAAATACTCAATATTTAAAAATAAATGTTCATTCTGCAGATTTAGGTTTTGTCCTGAGCACCTCACAGAGCTGAGATGAGGCTTCTCTGCCTGGAATAACAGCTCCTCCCAACAGAAATACCCCAAAATGACTTTTGTTGCATTAAAGAGGTGTTTCACAGTGCAGCCTGGGTGTGGAGCTGACATTCATGCCAACCTGGAGGGGAAACTCCCCCTCTTTTCCCACATTCCAACACAATTGTGCACTGCAGCACCACGTTATTTTTGTCTGGGAAACACAAAGTACTCCAAAATTCCTTGTAAAAATGAAGCATTTCACGACATATTCATTTTACAGAGAAATGGAGAAAAATTATAGAGTGAAGTGTCCCAAGCCCATCCACCCAAACCCACAACCCAGAGGCAGAAGTGAATCCCATTAAATTCCATGTCCCTGGGCCATCCCCTTCCCACAGACACTGAGTTCTCCTGAGCAAAACTCGAGGATTTATTTGCTCCTCCTGTGCCACTGCTGAAGATTTTCACTTTCTCAGTATTGTGCAGACTGTGCCCATAACAAACACACATATATATTTATTTTCCCAATGCTATTGCAGCTTGGCTGGATAATAAATGCTCAATTCCTCCGAGTTGCATCCCACAGATGATGAGGAGATTAAATTCCAGAAGGATTGAGGGGACTGGGGAGTAACTCTGTGTCTGCTCCCGACCCCTAAAAGTGTGTGACACTCCTGAGGGATTATCTGCTGCAAACACCCCACCAAACACACGCCCTGAGCCTGTGCTTTTGATTTCTGCAGGCTCACAATAATTTAATAAGTCACTTGGACAAGCAGCTGTTGATTGAATCTTTCTAAACTGCTCCACACAAGTGTGTGATGAGTTTATCTCACCATTAACATATTGAAAAATACAATATTAAATATAATGAGACAATACTGTGTGCACTTTGCAAGCTACACCCTGAGCTGCACCAAATGTTTTATGCACAGTGAATTATTTAGATGGGAGTTATTTATACCCACAACTAGGGAGCAAGTTTAAAACTGGTTGTTTGAAGGCTTTCAAAGCACACCCAGGTGTGCACTAAGTGCTTTGTTTCACCAGAACAATGCCCAGCCTGCCCAACAATTCCACAATTAATATTCATTATATAACAATATGAGGGCAGCTCTCGCTAAAGGGAAATAGAACATCAACTCTGGTTGTATTTATTATTTGTTACTACACTTAACCACTAAACACTGCAAGTGAAATGGGTTCTGTATGAAAATATGGAGAAATTAAATGCTCAGGGTGATGCAAAGTGCATTGCAAAGATGGTTTGAGGCTTTTCCTTCTCAGTGGAGATGTGACTGCAGGGACACAAACAAAGCTTGGAAAATCCAGCAGTTCCCACCCCAGAACACACACATCACAAACTCAGTAATTCTCACTAAAACACAACCAAATGAATATTTATCACAAGAATGCTCCTTCCTTTTGCATTAACAGTGTTGCCAAATTCACACAAAAATTCCTTGTGTTCACACCCAAAAAAATCCATTGAAAATATCATTTTAATTACAGGGAGCAACAGTTAAAGCACCAAAGCTCCATTCCAGTGATTCATTTCTGCAAAGACACTTCCAAGTTAAAAGCAGCCTTAGCCCAGCCAGAACCCCAACACTCCAGGCTGTTCTGCTCCTGGGATATTTCCCAAACTTCACTGCTTTACACACGTGAACTCCCCACTAAACCCAAACTCTGACAGTTTATAGCAGAACAAAATGATTTCAGTGGAAGAAAATATGCCCAAGTGTTTGATAACACAAGGAGAAATCAAAGAGATGGCAAGGACTTGAGCAACCAGCACAGCTCAATATTATTGATTCCACACAAACCTGTGATAACATCTCTGGATTTGGGAATACAGTGGTTAAATGACTTGTCTGAACTGCAAAGTCTTTATTTCTCCATCGCCCTCAGTCACTACAGGGACAAAGTTCCATCTACTGATGCTCAATTTCCTGCTCATTGAGCCAAAATAAAATTCCCATTTTGTGTCCTACCTATATATATATATATATTCACACACATATTTCTTTTCTCTGAACATCTTCTCCCTCATCAACGAGGCTGGAAAAGAGCTGTGTATCCAAACACCAAATAAACCAAATAAACTTGAGAGCCACCACTGATGGGAACATCTCTACTGTTCACTAAACTTCATGTTGAAATCTAAAAAGAAAGAGGGTTTAGGGGTTTTTGAGACTTACACAAGGATGTCTAACCCCAAAGGAGCCAAAATTTCTCTTTTCCTTGATTTTTCCCCCACATGAAGGTAGCAGCTCGTTAACACCTCACCTCCCACTGCTGCAAAGAACAGCTGAATAAATGTAAAAGCCACATTTCCAGGAGTGATGTGGTTCCAGGAAATCCCACCATCCCCAAATTCCCACCACCTGAACGTTTCCCCAGTCCTTCCATCTCCCACACATTTCCCAAAGGGATCCAGGCCTGGAGCTGTGTCCACAAAAGTCCCAAAGGGAACTTTTGGCTGGTATTTCATTCCAGTTTCCTGATAACCCACAGACATTTGTGACCTGGGATCTCCAGATCTGGGGATCAAACCAGGGCTGTTCTTCCCCCAAACACTGCCCTGATTCTCCTGCTTTCAGCCTCCCCACTTGAATGGAATAAAAACCCTTTTGAGCCCAACAATTCCAGTTCCCCCCTCCCTTTCTGCTCTCCCAGCCACACTCTGGGACTCCTCAGTGCACACACAATGCAAATAAGGCAAAACTCCCTTTGAAAGGGTGATTAATATGCAAAGACAGGCTGCTTTCAGTGGGCTCTGAAGAACCACCAACAAGCATCTCCACATTCCGAGGTTCCTTCAATTATTCCCACTGTTTATTTTAAACATGAGATTATGCAATAATACCACACATTAAGAGCCCAATTTGCCAATATTGTGTAAACAGCACCAAACTGGCTGTTCATCTTTTGTATCATATTGAAATGCAGCCTTGAATATCCCAGATATGAAGGCACTGAAAGAAATGGGATTTAAATTTTTGAATGCTTAATGCACATCAATCTTCATGTTAAAGAGGCTGCAGTTAGAACTCACTGCAAATAACTGCACTTTGGAAAAGAAATGTTGAGGGTTTTCTCATAAAACAAGAAATTTTACAAACTTATCGTTTCATTTCAGGGACAATTAACTGACTTTTGCATAAATATATTTCAGTTCCAGTAAGATGTGAAATATTTTTAATAAAGTTGCTTTTGGGACAAGAGATGTAACACATGAAACATCTGGAGAAGCCCATTCAGACTGGGAGCCAACAATTGCCTAAAATCTTTATTTTTCATCATTTACCACCTGGTCAACTCCACTTTCCAAGTACAACTCAGCCAGGTCTCTCCTATGGAAAGGATCTTTCATTTCAAGCACTGAGAGACCATTCTCTGCCCAAAATACAGTCTGAGTATGTTCCACTTATTTCTTCATCTAACCCTTTATTTCACACACTTCCCAACCTTTCCACACAGATTTAAACACTTCCATTCATGTCTTTGGAATTGTATTTCAAGTTAAGCAACATAAATTAATTATTAACCATAATTCAGTAACCGATAATTAACATTCTTGATTATCCTAAAGATTCAAGGTTGATACATATCACTGATATAAAGAAAAGAAAGTGCATTAAATATTTAAATAAGTGTCTATTAGAATTATTTTTATAAGGGTGGCTGTAAGAAAATTGCAGAATAATTGAGGGTGGAAGGGACATGTGAGATCATCTGATCCAAAAGGGGATGAGCTGCAGGTTATCCAAGAGTGTGTCCAGGTGGGTTTTCAATGCCTTCATGGATGGAGAGTCCACAATCTCTCCAGTCAACCTGTCCCAGGAGTCAGTTAAATTTAAACAAAAAAAAGTAAATACATTAAAAAAAAAAAAAAGAAGGGGTTTGTGCTGTTTCCACACATTCAGAGGATTCCAATATTCCAGTTTGTGGTGTTGTCCTTGTCCTGGGCATCACTGAGGGGACCCTGCTTGTCTTCACTCCTTCCCACCGTGTGTATCCACAAGAACATCCCTCAGCTCTTCTTTCTTCACCTCTTCTCACACCAAAGATGCTCCAATCCCTTCACTGGACCCAGTAAATCCATGGATTCTGTTGTTCTGGAGAGCCCAGAACTGGACCCAGCACTTCAAACGTGGCCTCACCGCTGGTGAATAGGTGGATTTCCAAAAATTCATCTGACTTCCTCATTTTAATAACAAACTGTGAGAAGAACTCACCCCATTCACAAAGACCCAACAGTTGTTACAGCTCTAAAAGCTTATTTACAGAAAAAACCCAAATATTTCTATTGAAGACTTTACAAAACTGGAACAATTAAAACAGCCAAGAGTTTCTTTCTGTGCATTTTGTGCTGGCAAACAAGGGCCTGGTAAAGGGGAAATATTTGCTTTAACTCAAAATAAACAAAAAGGTCTTTCCATTCTAAGAAATTAACCATTCCAATGAATTTCCAAAATATTTTCCACCGAGATTGTACTAAATGGGGCAACTCCCAGTTTTCCCACTTCACCCTGCAGATCTTTCTCTGCCTTGTCACAAGATCGAGGATGCAAATAGATGTTGGATCAACCACCCCACGTCTCACATTACTGTCTCCTGCCTAAACTTAATTTTCTTGCATCAGATTTACAGACACAGGGCTCCATCCCTGCCATGACACACTGCAGCAGGAATAGCCACAGGATCAGTGTCTGTCACTCCCTGGTTCCTGTCATTCCCTGGTTTTGGAGCCCTCTGTTCCCTGCCTTTAAGCCACAGATGCTGAGTTTACCTGTGGAGAGTCAGAACCTTAAAGATCTTTGGTGCCTCTGGACAGAGAAAAACCACAGAACCTGCAGTGAACATTTACAGCCTCGAGCTGGAAATCTCTCTGCCTTATTCTTTAAGCTGAGGTCTATTTTTGAAGTCGAGACTTACTAACGTTCAGGCACAAATCTCTTTTTTTCCTGAAACATCCCAAGGCTCCCTGAGTCCTGCTGCAAAACACAGGTCTAAAGGATTACTGGATCTCCATGTTAATTATCCACTTTTAAGTGATGGCCTAAGAATTTGGATAACTCCCCCAGTTATTAAGTTCAGTGTTATGTGAATATTCTCCACAGCTGCTGCTTCTTCCCAGGACTATCTTACAGCAATTCACACTTGGTTCCCGGGATAAACCTTCCATTGTTAGTTATTCCCCCTAAACTGAGCTTTCCTGGCAGCTGCCTCAAGAGCTGAACTTACCAGGACTGGTGATGGGCTACATTTGTCCAGGCAAGAGTTTTGCTGAAGCACCTACAAAACCTAAATTGCTTGGGTTAAAAAGCAACCTCAGAAGTCCAAGTCAAAAAAGGGTCCAAAAAATGCTCTAACAAAGCTGTCAGGTGGTCCTGGGCATTTCCAAATACATCATCATCTATCCTGGACATCACAGAGTGTTTCAACACGGGATTTTTCATAGTCACAGGTTGGAAAAGCTCTCCCAGCCCATGGAATCCAAGCTGTTCCCAATCCCCACCTTGTCACCGAGTGCCACATCCAGTCCTTCCTTGAAGCCCTCCAGGGACGGGCTCTCCACACCTCCCTGGGCAGCCCCTTCCAAGGCTGAACAACCCTTTCCAGGAAAAAATTCCTCCCGACATTTCTTTTTGCAGAATCAGAGAACCACCAAGGTTGGAAAAGACCTTTAAGATCATCAAGCCTGTCAACCCAGCGCCACCAAACCACGTCCCCAAGTGCCACATCCACGTGTTTTCTGACCACCCCGGGGTTGGGGACCCCACCACTCCTCCATCATTTCCCCTTGGAAGGTGCAGAAGCTGCAGGAACCAGGGATGCTCTCCCTCCACACCATCACCTCCGACACAACGGAAGCCACAAATTTACTTCGCTCTGCACCTCGCCCTTGATTTTTCTCTCCTCCACCTCCCCTGTAAACCAAAAACCACAGCGAAACGCCAGTGCAGAGCCCGGCTGTGCCCGCCCGAGCCGCCCAGAGGCACCAGCGGGCTTTGCCTTTGGCTCTGCCGGGCACTTCCAAAGGCATCGCTCCCGAAGAGCAGCTGCATCTCCACGCCAGGCACGGAACGGGCACAATGGCACGGCCGCCAACCCCTCATTTACATCCCTTTGCAGCCGCAGCCCCCTGGCCATGTGTTTTCCTAAACAAAAGGAGCCACAGCCAGCGCAGAGCTGACCTTCCAACCCGCCTCGGGGATTTTTAGGGCTCAAAGTCTATTTGCCTGGTGGCTCTTTTTTTTTTTTCCCTCCCTCCAGGACTGTTGTGATTAAAAGCGACCCATTAATTCCTAGGGAAACATGCGCAAAGGAACCATCCAGGAGAGAGGAGCTTCCTGGGAGCTGTAGTTCCCTCCACAGACACACCCTCAGCCAAGTTATTCCCATTTTCCCTGTTGTACAAAGCAAGACAAACAATATCATGTTGTTTCCTCGTTGTTTTCCAACTTTTATATCAGCAGTTGGGTTGCCGTGCTTATTTTATCTGACATTTTTGATCTTTGTGAAGGCACAGAATTGGGAAAACAACAAAGACACCATCTTTTCACTGCACCTGAAAAACACTGTCATGGCCCCTACTTGAATTTTTCTGATGGTTCCCTGTGTAAAAGCCATGACACCTCCAAGAACACAACTTCTCCCAGCCTGCTCACAGAGGTATTTTGGGAACTTCGCAGTAGGTGTCTTATTATTTGCAATTTGTGAGTTAAGAGCACAACAGAATTGTCATTGATCCCTCGAGTCCCGCTGGAATAAACAGCCCTGAAAACCCAACGCTTCAAAAACCACACGAGAAAACCAACCCAAAAACTACAGTTGTGCATTCTCTACACAAACAGCATCACCAGGTGTGTTAAATAATGAGGAAAAACGCAGGATGGCCTTTAAAAGGAGAAAATAAAATGTGCTTTGTCTCTTGCTGGAGCTATTTCTCTGTTCCCTGCAGACTGATGGCAGCAGATGCAGGATCCCCTCCTCCTCCCCCAGCAATTG
Source organism: Calyptomena viridis (assembly GCA_013390005.1). NCBI lineage: Eukaryota > Metazoa > Chordata > Aves > Passeriformes > Eurylaimidae > Calyptomena > Calyptomena viridis. The sequence goes on along the minus strand of WEIV01013346.1, from coordinate 263,669 downwards.
GTTCTGCTTCCCTGCCAGCCAGTCGAGGAAATCCATGGCATTACCCCTCCCAATTCCCAAACAAACAAGCAAACCCCCCCCAAAAAAAACCCACACCATTCTCTATCAACAAGAAACCAATCACTTAAACCCAGTGGCAGAAAAGTCTATCGTTAAAATTTATGTTTCTGGAGATGAGCCAAGAAAAGTGAAGGCACTTTCAGCCTGGAGAGCAGCCACAATCTTTTAACACTTGAAAACTGGGTATTCTTTAAATTACTGTTGTATTAAATTCCTTAGGGAAAAAAAACCCAAACAAAATCCACTCACAAAAAAAACCAAACAACAAACAAACAAACAAAAAACCCCCACAAAAAAAACAACCAACAACAAAAAAACCAAGTCAACTTCAGAATTTTCAGGTTCAGAGGATGACGTTTATACAGAATACTATTATTGAAGAAACCACAGTTCTCAGGATGTACATGAAAGGAGATGTGCCATCTGCTCTGTCTATAAATCAGCTCCTAAATTATCAGAGAATGTTTCAATTTAAGCGCAGACTAAATAAATCATCGCTATCACAGGCCACAGGGACACGTATCAAATGTGGAATCATTCTAAACGACATAAAGGCACCCATTTGTTCATTTGTAACCCACAACTGCTGCTCACACAACAATCTCCCAGGGATTCCTCACCAACAACCATCTCCTGCCTCCTCTTCCATTGAAGCTGTTTCTTTACAAGCACAATCGTAGCTGCTCCCCCTTTTCACTGACATCTCATTCAGCACCAAACCAAAGCCAAACCCTTTCTCCCCCATCACACTGGTGAGATCAGCTGAGAAAAAACGGCAACCAGAGCATCCTTTAGGGTGGAAAGCAGAGCTGATGTGCTGCTTTTACCATAAACACTGCTGCTGCTTTGTTCTAGCTTTTTAATATTTTATTTGGTTTTTGTGTTCTCCATTTTATGCTGATTTAACAGTTCCAGCTGTGCAGCTCCCTAGGCACTCTACATATTCATAATTATTATTATTGGATAAACATGTATTTGAGTGGGGCAACAGATGATACGGAGATAATTTTTCTTTTGCTTACTCCTATTTATTTCCCCGGGGAAAAAAAACCGCTTTATTCTGCCCTCCCACAGCTGAGAAAGGCTGTGTGAATGTGTCAGGGAGGCGAGAGCTGTGCCATCACAGATCGTAGTCTGGCATCTCGGAATGGGTGAGATCAGGAATGTGCAGGGATGGGGATGGGAGGGTGTGGCCGAGCCAGATGCAGAGCTGCAGATGGGGAAGAACTGCTGGAAATGGGAACACAACCCCCTTATTTGTTACCCAGACCCTCTAATGAGCAGCAATATGTGGGGTTTTAAATTAAAGAGAAGCTCTGTAGCAGCGCTTCTGCCACGGGAGAGCCGTGGCTCGTTACGAACGGGTGTTGCGCTGATCTTAAACAGGTGGCTCGGTCTGGCGACAGCCTTGAGCACCCTGGTGGCCACCACGACGGGAGCTGGGACGGAGCCGCACGACAGCGACTGTTACTACGATAGCAGACGGAGCCAGGGCAGAAGTAATCGAAGATAAAGGATGCTCGGCGTGGGGATGAGGCAGCGAGGAGCGGTGGAGGTTCAGGACAGCACCGCCGGCACAAGCCGGGCAGCGAGGTGTGTGCCAGCAGTGCCAGGGCACACGGCAAGGACACGGGGACAGGGACGGGGCACCCCGGGATCCGGACACGGCACCAGGGAATCGCGGCAGGCACCGGGAACAGCTACACAGCGGCTGCAGGACACGCGCGGGGACAACCCCGAGGTGGCCACGGCACGGACAAACCACGCGGGGATGCCTTCGGCCGGGCGGGGGCAAGATGAGCTGTAGGGCAGGACAGCGGGGAAACCCTCGCGGAGCCGGGAGCGGGCTCTGGGAACACTCCCTAGCGAGGCCGGGCACG
>WEIV01013346.1:203538-260696 GCA_013390005.1 Calyptomena viridis | reverse complement strand
AGTCTATTATATATAAGATATAATAGATAGTATAATGATACAATTATATAATACATAGTAATAATTAAAATATATAATAATAGCTTCAATTTATAAATTGTTATAGTATATATGATGCTAATTATTGTATAATAATAATAATCATTATCATCAAGCAATTATTAAGTAATTATTATTGCCAAAATTAAATTAAAGAATATTCTGAGTTGCAAGGGACCTGCAAGGACCATCCATNGAATATTCTGAGTTGCAAGGGACCATCCATTCCATCTCCTGGCCCTGCACGGGACACTCCAAGAATCCCACCATGTGCCTCAGAGCATCATCAAATTAATGCTATTAATTAATGGGTTGAGCAGCGTGTGGGATTTGGGGAAGGGATTCCATTGCTGCTTTTCCAGCACCTGCCCAAGGCCAACCTGGGAGGGCAGGTGGGAACAGGAGAGCAAGAGGAACAGTTTTATTGCTCATGGATTCCCAGCCTGGTTTGGGTTGGAAGGGACCCCAAATACCTGAGCACAGCACTGACCTGCCGTGGGGTCTGAGGGGGAGAAATTCTTAGGGAAAAAAAAAATAAAGCGTTTATTCTGTTCCAGTGTAGCCTCAAGTCTGTGTTCTCATTTCATTGGTATTAGAGAACAGCACTTCAGCTGAAGTGGACCTTTGTCATGCTAAATAATTTGGCTTAGTTAGTTAATTGTAGCTGCTATTTTAAAGTGAAATTCAAAATACCTGGAGTGGTTGTGAGCACATAAGGACTTGTAATGACACAGAGGCTTTATTAGCACAAAACTGAGGAGTATAAACCATTTATGCAGAAGATGCTTTCTTTGATAAAGAAGCAAAACCCTTTGAATACAACTCGACACCAGTGTTTCAACAATACTTTAATACAGCCCATCCACTCCAGCATTTTGCTGCTAGTGCTCTGAAGGATCATTCCAGGCCAGATCATAGTCTTTTATCCCTTTCTGTTTTAGAAATCCCTTCCCCCCTTTTGCATTTCTTAAAAAAAATTCTCCTCTAAAACAAACAACAAAATTACTTATTGCACTGTGATTGAAAACACACCTTCCCTGCTGCCTGGGCCTGCCCATGGCCTCACATTGGATTGATTATCTGCAGAGAGAAACCTTGTTCAACCACACCATGGGCTGTATCTGAGCCCCTCTTGCTCTCCCAGTTCACACCAGTTCCCTGCAGACTGGACTCTGTGTCCCCATCCCCAAAATAAGGTCACTCATCCAGATGTCAATATTTTTCAGGTCATACAGATGCTCAGCTCAAACCACTTTGGACAAAGACAACCTTCCACTAGGAATATTTGGGATAAAAAGCCTCAGAAAAAAAAAACCCAAACCTCTTTATCCTGAAAATAGTGAGCTGATTTCTGTGTACCAGACACATTTTCTCTTCTGACAAAGCTTACCCTGAGTTTGCATCAATTAGTGTACAATTTCAGCAGATTAAATCAGCAGAGGAGAGAGGCAGGATCCCCATTTCCACCAAACCACAACATCTTGCCAGACTCCCACCTTGTTTCCCCATCCTTGGCACTGCTGGCAAACGTGGATAACGTGGTGACAAACCATCTGCTGCTCCTCCTCTGCCATCAAACCTCCTCACCGGGGCTGCCCCATCCCTGGAAGTGCCCAAATCCAGGCTGGAATGGGGTTTGGAGAAACTGGGAGAGTGGAAGGTGTCCCTGCCCATGGCAGGGGGTGGATGTCCATGACCTTCCACCAACCCAAACCACTCCATGGTTCTCTACCAGCTCCACCAGGAATTTCTGCCACTTTGGAGTCTCCAGCCTGAGCAGTTGGATAAACTCTGCATCCAGGTTAGTGTTCAGTCATTCCTGCAGGGACAGGGACTGAGCTGTCACTCTGTTATTGCTGCTGCCACAAGCACTTTGGAGAATTGTTTCTGGGTTCCAGAGGCCTCACACAAGTGTCTGGTTCATCCCATTCACCACAAGGACCATGGAGATGGACAGGGACCTTGGAAAAATCACCTTGGTAGCACTCAAAATAAGAGCTCAGGGCAGTGCCTGTGCACCCAGGCCATTATGGACTCAGGGAGGAAGGTGGAACACTCATTTCTGCCCCAAACTGCCCATTTTTACAAATCACCAGGAGATTTGTGTGTAAAAACTCAGTCACCTCCATAAAACCCAACAAAACTGTGAACACTTGCCAAACACTAATATTGTTGTGTGGTGACTGCAGTCCTGCACAGAACATTAAATCAATTAAAGCAGCTCTTCCCCCTGAAAGCTGACATCCCATAAAACTGCAACAGAAGGATATGTGAAGAAAAACTGGTGCAGCCAACAAACAGCATGAATTATTCCATAGTGTGAGGGAGTAGGTGTTTGTGTTGGAGATATCCAGCGTGTCTTTACTCCTAGGAAGCAATAACTTAGTCCCTGATGAAGGAGTTTGAGGGTGAAGAAAGGGAAGCACTCCCAGGGAGGTCAACAATGCAAAAACCAGCCCCTCAGCTCAGTGATGGAACAGCACAAAGGAGAACTGGGAACATCATTTCACTTGGAGCAGAGCTACACAAACACCAGCTTTTCTCTTTAAAATATTTGACAGAGCAAAGACACCAGTTGTCTACTCTGAATTTAAGCCTCTAAGTAATTTAAAAACAAAATCATGGATTTTATTATGAAAACCCGGTGGAGACGAGTCCCAAGAACATCCAAATTGGATGAGGTGCTCCAAGTACATTACCTGAAATATTTCCCTTTTTTTGGCTGTTAACAGAGGTTTATGGGCCGTGCCCAAGCATTTCTTTTGTTAATGAAAAGGGAAAAAAGTCACATAAATCAATAACTGAACTGCAAGTTTCAATTGTTGACTTCATTGGGTATTTTGCATAAAAGTGATCAGGAAATTTGAACCAAGTTTTCTGCCATGTTTCAAAGCAGCAGCAATGGATCTATCGAATTAATTCTGTTCCTACTATGCAGATATAAGAATAAGTGAATTTTAACCATTTCACAGAGTAGGTGCACCTTCAGCAGCACACAAAGATTGTTAAATAACCCTCTCCAGAACCAGATCCACCCTTTTTTCCCCAAATCCTGGTTGGTATCTGAGGCAGGATTATTACAAGAAACACTGAAAATTCTCTCTGACATCAAAGCACCGTGTGGGGTCAAGGGAGGACTTGAGTTGTCAGACTAAAAAGAAGAACCCAGCAGACAGACATGTTTTGGAGTCAGGCTTTGAGCAGAAAAGTTTGCAATCTCATTTTGCTGCTGAAGTCAAATCCCAGGATTCAAACATGATGCAACAGGACAGTAACAACTGTTGCAATAATGACAAAGGTTTGATGTTGGTGATCATGGAAAAGCAGCAGAAATCACTTTCACCCACATCCCCCTTGTGTTCACACCACTGGGGAGAGGTGGCCTGCAAGGAATTACTTGGGATTTTCTAGGGAAAACATTAGACTAAAAAAGATTAGATTTAAAAGCCACAAAATAGACTTTTTCCTTATTTGTAGGCCATGGAAAATAGGTATAATTAGTGGCACAGAGGGAAAGCACATCAGTTCTCCCTGGTCAAAGTGTGATTGTTCTGTGCTTTGTAGGTATTTATTATGATGGATAACACTGTGCAAAATCAAGTCAATATTCTCCACAGACAGGCAGTACAAGCAGAGAGAGTCCCTTGAAATATTCTTCTTTGTCACAGGTTATTTTTATAAGTCTTAATATAGAAAAAAAATCATGGTATCTCCCTTTTAGCCAACATGACTTACAAAGTTATTAATGTTCTCCTGGTGAGGTCACAAAGCACAAGAATGAGGGTGAAGGAATCAGAATTTGAGAAGTAAAATTAAAAGTCCAGAAATTCAGAATCTCGGCATTGAAAACAGAAATGTTTTGTGTCCCTACCTGGAACCAACTCCAACTTTGATCTGTTTGTGCTGCTCTGGGGTTCCAGGGACAGAGCTGAGAAAATATTCACTGGGAATTTAGTCCTGCAAATATCCAGGGGCAGGAATTCCAGGAGATATCCTGCCAGTGGGACTCACAATTCAAATGCCATCAATCTAATGGCATTCCTGGAAGTTATCTGGCAGTTATGCTCCATGTAGTTATGGAAATAAAAGAAATCTTCTGCCTTTGAAGTTAAAATTTTAAATTTAATGTGTATGCTTCCATGTAAAAAACCATTACACTTCCAGTGTGCAGTAAATGCCTCATTTTAATATTTTTAATCTACTCAGTCAACTCTGATGTTTCAATTCAGAGGAGAAAAAGACTCTCAGCTGATCAGAATCACAGAAAATAAGAGAGGTGTAAAAAGTACAGCAGGATTAATTGACTGCTCTTTTACACTCTTCCCATGGTGTCACCAGTCTTTGTTTTAACTTGAAACCTTCTGTTTAACCAAGGCATTTAAAGCACCTCCATCACCCAGTGCCTCCAAATAATGGACATAAGCATCACTAGTCCCAGCTATTTTAAAAGAACAGCTGGTCTAGTTCTGCTTTTATTTATACTAATGTTAATTATGAGACTCAGCAGCACATTAAGTGGAGTAATACAAGTGTAAAACCAGTATATGCAAAATTAGAATAGAAGAGACTAAAACATGAAGGTGTCTCTGGTTGAATGCTTGGTAGCAAGAAATAAATGATGCTCTTAATTGAAAAAAAATCCATCCCTCAGTCTGCTTTTATTTTAAAAAGTATAAATATGCCTGGCAGGAATGTTCAGGCACAAATGAAAGAAACCACATTTTATTGCACAGTCAGAAAGGAGCTCGACTGACTTTTCCACTCCAGAAGTGGCTCTAAAGCATAAATGACCAGTGGACTCTACTTGGACACTTACTGAAGGTTCCCCCAGCAATCAAGAGTTATTCAGAGGTGGCCAAAAAAGGGTCACTGCCAACCCTTTGCTCCTCTCCTTCCTCCCCACTTGCTCCTGCTGGAAAAGGGCAGAGGGAGCAGCTCCAGAAAACAAACCTGCTCCAGAACTGGGCTTTAAACTTCCCTCCAGCTGAAAGGCAACTAAAGAGGATTATGCTGATTGCCTCGAGGGTACACAGGTAGACAGACACTCATTCAGCCACAAAAAGGAAGAATTCCATTTTTAAATCAGCCCAGAGCATCCTCAACATCTTTGGTTGTGACTGGATTTAAGGCACAGAAGAATAAGACTTGGAATAGAATCACTCTCTGATTCTGTGTTATGTCAGCCTCACATTTCTCTAAAAATATTGTAGAGAGGGTAAAAATATGAGAAAAGTAGTGTTTCTATTTTTGCACAATGGTCTTAAGATGGTGCTGAAATGCAGTGAGAAAGAAAAGATCCTGAAAAATTCTTGCTGTTGAGGCAAAATCATCTTCCTTGAACTGAATATATTCTCTGCTTTATTAGCAGAGCCTGGATCTGGGCTCTGGGATATTCAATATCCTGGAACTGGAGCAGGAAGTTTTTGTAGTTGCTTCACTGGGGATGTTCAAGTTCAGCCATGAAGTCTTTGGGCACCACATTTGTATTTTAATTTTTGCCCAAACCAGTGTGGCAGCACCCACAGGGGCCAAATTCTCCTGGGAGCAGCACCAAGAGATGCCAGGGTGTTCTTTGGTGGCCATTCAACCCACATTATGATTTTCAAAGGTCTCTCCCATCAATCTTCCCTCCATTTTTAAAGTCACTTTTTATTGCTGCAGTTCTTGTGCTGCAAACCCCCAATCCAAATCAAATCAATATGAAATAATCTCCTAAACACCCAGTGAGAGCACCTAGACAGGCACTCCCTGCCTTTGGGTGCTGTACAAAGCATTTCACAATAACAGAGCTGGCAGTTTGTGTCTACATCTATGGGTTAGAATGTCTGAGAGCAGCAGAAATGCTAATTAAGGCATCCCAATGGGATTAGGAGAACATTTGGGATGGGTGGCATTAGCTCCTTGCCCAGAGGTTTCACCTCTGGTGTTGGTCTGTGCCCAGGGACCACAGAAATACCAGGAGATGGAGGATGATGCACTTCCCTGGTTTGGAGAAGGGCTGTGCCCACTCTGCAAGGGAAATTTAAAAAAAAATAGGAAAACTTGGTAACAATCAGGATCCTCTTTTGGAGCAAGGACAAGCAGGGAGAGACACTGCCCTTGGCAGCCAGGGGTGTCCCTGGGTGTGGGACTTGTCTTGGTAAATCTCACCAACACACACCACTGATTCCCCCAAAATACAGCTCATCTGGGGCAGCTTTCACTGCAGATATTGTCAGTCAGCATCCTCCCTTAGTAGTTCATGGCTCTGGTTTACTCTTGCTCATACAAAATGTGGTTTCCCCAAGTCTTTTAGCTTTTTAGTGCAGTGATTTGTAGGACCAAAGTCAGTATATTTTAAAAGCACAGTAAGAAACGGTCCTTGCTCAGGACAGTCTAAAGAGAGGAAACAAAGGAAGGCACCTTAGCTGAAGATATTTAGAAATTAGATTTAGTGATTTGTCTTGTGCTTCCCTGGAGGAAATGTGTGGCCAAGAGGAAGCTGAAAACAGATGATCTGAGTCTCTGTTTAAACCATGAAGCAAAAGGCCAATATTGGAAAGAGTAGGACGGAATTAAATGCAAGAACAACAAAAACTATTTCCCCTCTCCCTCATCCGTTTTTCCAAAGCTCTGTTACAGTAATGGCAGTAATTAGGAGGCTGACAGAGAGCAACTGGAATCTCATATTGGATTTAGACTCACTGACTTCCCTCCCTGGACCATGTGCTCAGCACAGTGACTTTGGCAACAGGGATTGGTTTCCAACAGGATCTGCTGCAGTCTGTTCTAGGAGGTGGTTTCTTTTTTTAATTAAGTATTTATTTGATCATCTGTAAGCACAACTACTTGTTTTCAGCATCCTACCAAGGACCATAAACATTCCAGCTGATTTCCTTGACAATTGTGAGACAATTCTCCATCATCCTTTATTTTTTCATGCACCGAGTCAAACATTTTATTTTCATTGACAGAACAATTAGGAGAGATGTATGAAACTCCATAGGAGAAAACAGGGTCCACACGACATATTTACCCAAGAAAAGCAATTCCTAAGGGGAGCAGCAGCACAGAACATACTAATTGTCCTGATGGTACCTGATCAAACTGTATTAAAGGCTCTTAAATGTCATATTTCATGGGAGAAATCTAAACTGTGATTTGCTCTTTCAAGTGTATTTAATGTTGCAGAGCCTCTGGAAGTTTGGGTCTTGCCCTTTTTTTGCCATTTAAAGGTTTGTTCTTATTATTCCAGTTCCATATTAGAAGGGATGTAAATGCTTTTCTTCTCAAAGCCAAGCTATCCTGGAAAGATGATTTCTGAATGAGAGTCCTTGCCATTCTACAGTCCACACTCCCTTTGTATTTCCCTTTTTTTTTCAAGCCTAAACCACCCCCTTGGGCATCCTAACCTTCAGCAGTATATCAGAGGAAATGACTCATGATTTCCCCAGTAATCAATACCTACAATGCAATTCTCCAACAGTATTACTGAGATTCAGATAAATCCATGTAATCAGCCCATTAAATATAGCCGTTTGTGATGGCTTTAAGTCTGATATCAGCATTTACTTTATAAACAATAAAACAGTTCTGAAAGTTGTTGTGCTGGGCAAGGGACTCACAGGGACAATATTGCAAATGCCCATCTTATTTCTGCCCCAGCTTCGTTGCCACAATCACCCCAGCACAAAACACTCTCCTGATCCTGAAGGCAGTTGAGAGAATGTGCCTGGGGTGGGGTTGGGATTTCCCAGCAGTGTTTGACTTTAAGTGGACATGTGCATGTTTAGAGTGTAAAGCGACCAGCCCTGTGGTAGCAAACACACCATCAAAATTCCAACTGAGCCAGTGCTTCCCAGGGCACTCACCCACTTCACACAGTTCCTCTGGGTTGCTCCTTAAAGTCACCTGGAGACCTGTACAAAAACGAAATGAAAACCCTTCTTCCCACTCCTGGGCATCGTCTAAGGAATTAAGGGACAGTTTTATCCCTCTGGACAGAGCCGAGCCTTTCCCATTGCTAAACAACATTCCCTGTCTGGCTCAAGCAGCAGCTCCAATTTTTGCTACAAAGATCAGAATATTCAGCAGAGGGAGCAAAACTGTTTATTTATAGTACCTTGAAATGCATGTGGAAGATGCACCTTCCTCGAGAACACTTGTTGCACATTTAAACCGTGAGGAACCCCTTCTGTTCCAGAGCTTTCCTTCCTCCCACTCCGTGTAACGTGTGTGAAGTTATCTACACCCTTATCCCAGCTTGGAGATGGAAATATAAAAAACCCCAAAGGGTAAAGAGTCTCCGAAACCTCTCTGAAGTCAGGACGGGATTATTGCCAGTGCCTTTGAGCCCTCGGTGCGATGCTCCCCCATGAATAGAGGCATCACTTTCCCCGCTGTCCTCCCCCATCCCCGGCATCACAAAGAACATTTGTCAGCTCTTTGGGCAGAGCTCGGTAAACAATCCCACACGAGTGCTCCGACACACTTCTCCCGGAATACTGATCGTTAAGCAAAGATGCCTTTTGAAATCAAACATGTTTTTACAAAAGGGGAGAGGACAAGCCTTAAAGGCACCGTGTTTGAATTTGGGGTGGGTTGGGAGGTACCGATGGCTCCCAATCCCCGGCAGCATCACCACGGAAAATGTCCAAGGCACTGCCCACGCCGAGCAAATTGAGGGAGGCAGAGGATAATTACCTGCCTTGGGCCCTTGCCAAGGGAATTATATCAACACCACGCTTGTCATGTACAACATTAGGGGAGCTTTTATGTGATGAATTTATTGCAGTCTCTGGGTAAGGTAAGAACACAGGGTTCCACCTCATGTCGGGGCTGACCCCCCTCCAGTGGGACAGCAGTTAACCCAGGGAGCCAAAATACGCCATTCCCATCACTACCAGAACACTTTGCAATGTGAGAGGGACTCCTTTCTTCTGCCGTGTTGCTGTGTAAGAAGTGACGAGTGGAAGCACAGTGGGCAGGGGAACAGTCAGCCCGTGCTGCTCACAGTCCACTCTGTGACCCGACAAACACATCATCCCCACCAGTTTGCCCAAGGCAGGAGGTTGCTGGAGGAGCTGCCTGGCTCGCTGTCCCACTGCACTGCTTCGGGGGCTGAGCAGGCTAAATTCCTCCCAGAAAACTTGTGACATTGTCACCAGCCAAAGGCAGAGCCCTCGGAGTGGCCCAGCCCTGGCATTCTGTCCATTATGGCAAGGAAAACCAAGCGGGATGCACAGGGAATAGCGATGGCAGCACTCGGGGCTGCTGGAACTGGCTGTTCCATCAGCATTCCGGGCTTCCAGCACAGGGATGTGCTGCTGGCAGGGAAAAGCAGCTTGTTTTGTGCTCGGGAAGGTGCCACCCGAGGGTCCCACGGAAATCAGGGAAGCTCCAAGTCAGTCTTCTGCAAGGATTGTACCAGCATGACATGGTCACTGCAGGAGAGGAATGGAGGAAAAGGACCTGCATTTCAAACTCGCATTTCTGTGCCTGCACTTCTGCTCCAGGGTTTTTATGGAAGGGGGTTTGGCTGTGAATTTACACAAACTCTGGTGCTGGTTCTCAGTTAANTTTTTTTCAAGCCTAAACCACCCCCTTGGGCATCCTAACCTTCAGCAGTATATCAGAGGAAATGACTCATGATTTCCCCAGTAATCAATACCTACAATGCAATTCTCCAACAGTATTACTGAGATTCAGATAAATCCATGTAATCAGCCCATTAAATATAGCCGTTTGTGATGGCTTTAAGTCTGATATCAGCATTTACTTTATAAACAATAAAACAGTTCTGAAAGTTGTTGTGCTGGGCAAGGGACTCACAGGGACAATATTGCAAATGCCCATCTTATTTCTGCCCCAGCTTCGTTGCCACAATCACCCCAGCACAAAACACTCTCCTGATCCTGAAGGCAGTTGAGAGAATGTGCCTGGGGTGGGGTTGGGATTTCCCAGCAGTGTTTGACTTTAAGTGGACATGTGCATGTTTAGAGTGTAAAGCGACCAGCCCTGTGGTAGCAAACACACCATCAAAATTCCAACTGAGCCAGTGCTTCCCAGGGCACTCACCCACTTCACACAGTTCCTCTGGGTTGCTCCTTAAAGTCACCTGGAGACCTGTACAAAAACGAAATGAAAACCCTTCTTCCCACTCCTGGGCATCGTCTAAGGAATTAAGGGACAGTTTTATCCCTCTGGACAGAGCCGAGCCTTTCCCATTGCTAAACAACATTCCCTGTCTGGCTCAAGCAGCAGCTCCAATTTTTGCTACAAAGATCAGAATATTCAGCAGAGGGAGCAAAACTGTTTATTTATAGTACCTTGAAATGCATGTGGAAGATGCACCTTCCTCGAGAACACTTGTTGCACATTTAAACCGTGAGGAACCCCTTCTGTTCCAGAGCTTTCCTTCCTCCCACTCCGTGTAACGTGTGTGAAGTTATCTACACCCTTATCCCAGCTTGGAGATGGAAATATAAAAAACCCCAAAGGGTAAAGAGTCTCCGAAACCTCTCTGAAGTCAGGACGGGATTATTGCCAGTGCCTTTGAGCCCTCGGTGCGATGCTCCCCCATGAATAGAGGCATCACTTTCCCCGCTGTCCTCCCCCATCCCCGGCATCACAAAGAACATTTGTCAGCTCTTTGGGCAGAGCTCGGTAAACAATCCCACACGAGTGCTCCGACACACTTCTCCCGGAATACTGATCGTTAAGCAAAGATGCCTTTTGAAATCAAACATGTTTTTACAAAAGGGGAGAGGACAAGCCTTAAAGGCACCGTGTTTGAATTTGGGGTGGGTTGGGAGGTACCGATGGCTCCCAGTCCCCGGCAGCATCACCACGGAAAATGTCCAAGGCACTGCCCACGCCGAGCAAATTGAGGGAGGCAGAGGATAATTACCTGCCTTGGGCCCTTGCCAAGGGAATTATATCAACACCACGCTTGTCATGTACAACATTAGGGGAGCTTTTATGTGATGAATTTATTGCAGTCTCTGGGTAAGGTAAGAACACAGGGTTCCACCTCATGTCGGGGCTGACCCCCCTCCAGTGGGACAGCAGTTGACCCAGGGAGCCAAAATACGCCATTCCCATCACTACCAGAACACTTTGCAATGTGAGAGGGACTCCTTTCTTCTGCCGTGTTGCTGTGTAAGAAGTGACGAGTGGAAGCACAGTGGGCAGGGGAACAGTCAGACCGTGCTGCTCACAGCACAGTCCACTCTGTGACCTGACAAACACATCATCCCCACCAGTTTGCCCAAGGCAGGAGGTTGCTGGAGGAGCTGCCTGGCTCGCTGTCCCACTGCACTGCTTCGGGGGCTGAGCAGGCTAAATTCCTCCCAGGAAACTTGTGACATTGTCACCAGCCAAAGGCAGAGCCCTCGGAGTGGCCCAGCCCTGGCATTCTGTCCATTATGGCAAGGAAAACCAAGCGGGATGCGCAGTGAATAGCGATGGCAGCACTCGGGGCTGCTGGAACTGGCTGTTCCATCAGCATTCCGGGCTTCCAGCACAGGGATGTGCTGCTGGCAGGGAAAAGCAGCTTGTTTTGTGCTCGGGAAGGTGCCACCCGAGGGTCCCACGGAAATCAGGGAAGCTCCAAGTCAGTCTTCTGCAAGGATTGTACCAGCATGACATGGTCACTGCAGGAGAGGAATGGAGGAAAAGGACCTGCATTTCAAACTCGCATTTCTGTGCCTGCATTTCTGCTCCAGGGTTTTTATGGAGGGGGGTTTGGCTGTGAATTTACACAAACTCTGGTGCTGGTTCTTAGTTAAGTCTGGCAGTCATGAGAGACTTCAGAAATAACAATTCTCCTGGTCATCATCACCACAATAATTAGAGCTTTCATCTTTATTTTACATATTTACAGGTAGAGGAAGGAGGTGAGGAGCTCAGGAACCTCAAGAGTTTTTGGATTCCAGAAGCTGAACAGACCTGCTGAGTTCTTGTTCACTAATCCATTGCCTGCTGCCTTCTGGTGTGACCTTCTGCAGTACTTGACAGTGCCTCAGCCTGTGAAATGTTCCCAGACTAATTAGCCAAAGTGTTTAATAAAGAACGAGAATATTGCTAGTAATTCAGCATCTCATTTCTGATGTATTGCATTACTGCATGTATTCCTGAAATCAGCCATTAATCCAGGCAACACAGTTTCTGGTATTGGAAAGATAATGGCTCCCAATTTTCGTTGGTTTAACCTCTTGCAAATGTGCAAGTCTTTCTGGAAGCCTAATTTCCATTTGAGCATACTCTGACTAAGTTGTCTTATTTTCCAGAGAAACAAATAAAGAAAAACATTGAAAAAAAAGAATGGAATTAAAATGGAGAGGTTTCACTCCCTCAGCACAAAGTGACAGAGGCCAAGTTGGAAAAGTTGAGGATTTGTTACAAGCAAGCTGCATTCTGGCAGTAAAATGCAATTCCAAACTGTGTCTGAGCCAGAATTCTGCTGTGTTATTATGGGGGTGCTCAAAGCAGAAAAATGGTGAGATTTACTATAGACACACAAAAAGTTACTGAAACCATCTGCATCCAGTCTTTCTGCCATTCCAGTATCCACTATTAAGCTGAAAGCTGGGATAGGGCAAGCTCCCATCCAGCTCTTGGAGCACTATAAATCCAAGGCTGTTGATGCTGCTTTGAATATGGGGCTAATGCAAAGTTCACTGGAGTAAATAAAAAATTCCCACTGCTGTGGTGGAGTTCTGGGCTCCATCCAAAGCTGCCAAGATGCTCTGCTGTGGAGCAGTGGGCAGTGCTGGACTCTTCTCAGGAAGAGAAATAATCACCCATCCTTCCTATTTGCTGCAGAGCCCTTTTTAGGAGCCAAGTTTTGCCTTTTCCATTCTGTTTTTTTCCTGATTAATGCTCTGTGTGTCTATGAATCCCCAAACAGGTGCTTTTTCCTGGTAAACAGCTCAAAGCCCTTTGGAATGAGAGCTCTGCACACATCAGTTTATGTCATTCCTGGGGGAAGACTGACCTGAGCACAAGGTGGGGTCTTTCCCACCCGAGATCCTGCAGTGCCAGAGGGTTCTGCCTGCCCAGCACAGGGATTTCACAGGGAATTCATCTCTCAAACGCTGAGAAACAGAATCCCTTGCTTGGTGTTGGCACCTTTGCATTTCAAAAACATCCCATTGATTCCCCTCTGCCACTTTGAGCTGTAACATCTCAAAACTAAAACCACAATTCACCCTCTCTCAGAGCCCCCACACATGAAATGGGATGGTCAGGGAGGCTCTGTGTGGTTTGAAACTCATTTGCAGGAAGGTCAATGACAAAACCATTCCAGCAGCAGTTTGAAATCTCCAGACACTGCCTGGGTTAAGGGACTCTCCTGACTGAGACACTGGTTGTCAGTGCCCACAGCTGCTGAGCATGTTGAGCCAGAGCCACTGTTATCCCAGCTCCTCTCCTTGCCTGAAGGATGCTGGAGGCAGCAGAGGGAGCAGGAATTGCTTCTGGAACCACAATGTCCAGCCATGTCTTTGATGAGTAATTGAGGAGCCACTTTTCTTCCCCGATCTCATTCTGGAATCCCTCTGCCCCTCCTCTGCCACAGGAAGGTTCCTACGGCTCTGACAGGTCCTTGCAACGATCTGGAGACACTCTGGATTGTTCCAGCCTCAGCTGGTGCATCTATGGAGTGTGTTTTTAGGTGAACACAGGCAGGAAAACACACTGCAAGGCCCTTCATCGTCGGGCCGTGATTTATTCACTCATCCCTGCTGAGATTTCTCTTCTTGCCCTGGGCTGGGATGAGGCAGTTGGGAATTATAATCCATGAGGAAGCAGTGCCAACCTGCTGCTGGAGCTGGGCTGGGGTTGGGGAGGAAGGGCTGGTGCTCCCTCCCAGCCCAGGAAGGACAGAGCAGCCTGAGCCAGGCCCACACCCCAGGCCTCTCTCTGCCAGCTTGGCAAGGGGGGACACTTGTGTTTCAGGGGTTGCCAACCACGCCAGGGCTGCTCGGGGGGTGTTTTTTGGAGTGTTTCTGAGGATTGGTTGCTCCAGGCTTTTGGCTTCCTGGAGAGTCACAGCACCATCTCCTGCCCACTGCCCCTCTCAGTTCCCCACCTTGTCCTGCTCTGACACCCCAAGCTCTGAGCACAAACTTCTCAGCCCTGTTTTCAGAGTTCCTGGGGCCATTCCATGCTTTTCCTCAGGAATTCAGGAATTGTACCACAGCTCTGCCTGGTCTGACAAACTCAAATTCACCTTCACACAAGCGTGGGCTCATCCATCAGTGGGTAAAGGATCCATCATCTCATGTAAAGGAAAGAATCCTGAACAGAGGAAGAGTGTTCTGATGTTTTTCCGTGGAAATCTGTTATTTCCAAAGTCTCTTGGCAGGGAAGGGTAGTTCTGATTTACACCATCATGGTGAAATTAAATTTCCTACAGGGATACAGGTATTGGGGCTCAGATGTCAGCCTTCCTGGGATATTGCTTCAATCCTGCTCCTACTACACTGCTTGTATTTCCCCCAAGAGGAGCTCAAGTGAAAGAAGAAACTACATTTCTACTTCACTGTGACTGTATCTATGGTCCATTGTGTCCTTGTTGTTATCTGTAACAACAAGAAAAAAAATCCATTAAAATTTGGAGTTGGAAGATAAATAAATGTAATTATATTTCTCGGTATCAGCAGCAAACTTCCGACAAAGTTCTAATGTTGTTTTGGTGCTGGAGATATTTGATAGTGTTAAAAACTAAGGCTGAAATAAAGAAACCATCAGTGACAAAACATAGACTTTCCCTTTCTGCTGCCACCAAATGTTTTGGAACAAAGAGTGCAAACTGTGACTAAGAGGCAAAATATTTGGTTCAGAACAGAAGTTCTGAAGTTTACAGAAGACATAGGTGAAAGTTGTAGTATTTGAGTGTGAGTGGTAATTACGTCCTGAGCAGTAATTACGGCCTTTTGCCTCATTTGTGCCTGACAAAACACCAAACTTCCATTAAATCCTGAGATTCCAGACTGGGCCAGATTTCCCATCCTGTTCATAGTGTAGAAGCACCTGCAAATTAGAAAAAAAAGGATCCTCTCTTGAGGAAAACCCCCTGCACCACCTGGGCCCCAGGTTCTCTCAGAAGAGAGGCATTTTTTCCCCTTTTTTCATAATGTTTGCTTTTCAGTTGTGGTTTCTTTTGATGAGTTCATTTGCCTTTGTGTGGTTTGTCTGATTGCAAGGCATTCCTCCACAGAAAGAGCATAAATATTTACAGAGTCCCCTACATCAGAAATCTCTTTTGTAGCGAGATTTCATCATTTACAGTCTGCAAGTCAAACTTGCAATTAACTGTGTTGGGTTGCTGGCATTAGCATCCAAGAACAAATCAATGTACTGGGGTTGTGACAGCACAAGGATTGGAGATTTCCTCACGAAAACACGCAGCGTTCGTGTTGTTAAAGGGTAATTTTGGCCTAAATTCCTAATTGAACACATCAGCTGCTGCTGAACCAGTGAAACAGAGGGAAAAGTGAGCTCAGTGAAATGTCCCTCTTGTCTGAGGGCAGTGTGGCAGCCAGTGGGACAAGGCACGTGCAGGAGCCCAGCCCTGGGAATGGATTACTTGTGAGGGATGCAGGGAGCTCCAAAGCCTGCTGCCTCCAATGACTGCTCCTCATGCCCAACAAAAGCACTCAGGAGTGAGGACAGGAGTTTCATCCTCCCTCAGACCCTCTGAAGTGAATCACAAGCTCCAGGAGGAGTGTTTTAAAAGAAAGTCCAAAGCTTGCAGTGAGCAAAGCCCCACGATGCCAACAGGCCCTGTGCCAGGACAGGGTGGCAGCACTTCCCCGACACCTGCCCAGCTCTGCCTCTCCACAGAGCCCTTCCCATGTCCCTGTCCTGTCTTATTTTCACAGACAAGGTTGGATTTGGTGAAAATGGGCTGCCCAGGGAGGGTTGGAGTGCCCATCCCTGGAGGTGTCCAAGGAAGGACTGGACGTGGCACTCAGTGATGGGGCACAGCTTGAACTCTGTGATCTTGGAGGGTTTCTCCAACCTCAATGACTCTGTGATTCCATGAAAAAGTGATGGTTTAAACCACCAAAGGGAAAGGCTGGAGCAGCCAGACCCTTCCCAGCACAGGCCTTCCTGTTGCCATGGCAATGTGGCACCAGAGGCATCGGCCTCACAGGGAAAGTTCAGCCCAGTTGAGCTAAATCTGGGTTTTCTTTGCTCAGATTGTGATCCCCTGGTAACAAAACCTGTTGAATCTGTGGGGGCTGCCCAGTGCTGGGAGGTTGTTTGCCAAGAAATGGCAGGGGTGACACCAGGGATCAGCCCTTCCACTGCAGAGGATTCTGTAGTTAATACAGCTAACATTTATTAATCTTCGTGGTATTCAAGCAATGTTCTGGTAATTCAGTTGTTCCTCTTGTTTATTTGATGCTCTCACTAGACTACAGGAACAACTGGTTTTAGGCAAAGCAGGAAAGATTCCAGCAGTATCTTTCCTTGCCATTCCAGTGCTTTGCCCTGTTGCTGGGCTGTGATTGCCCTGTGTGCAGTGCTAGTGATGCTTTAGAATCATAGTTTCATTTAAGTTGGAAAAGACCTCTATAATCATCAAATCCAGCTGTTCCTCCAGCCACCCCTAACCCACGTCCCCAAATGCCACATGGCTTTGAAATCCCTCCAGGGATTAGGACTTCACCACTGCCCTGGGCAGCCTGTTGACTGAAAGCACCTTTTGGAAAACTCTCATCAGCTCCACTAAGCACATTTCCTGCCCCTTTTTGAGATGTCTCTCCTCAGGGAGTGGTCTGGAGGAGAGGTTTCCCTGTTGGATTTCATTGTGCAGAGCACAAGAGCCTGACATTGATGTAGCAGGGAGGTGAAGCCAAGACTTCCCACACAAGGAGATAAACCAAGGGTCCCCTCCAGTGCTGAAATAAAACTATTTTGTGCATCTGGTTTCTGGCTCACAGACAATGCCACTTGACATTGCTCTTTGGATCATGAAACTCATCATTCCCAAGGGCAGAGCACGTGCATCTGTCCCACAGTGGAAGCAGCAGAGGTTCTGTCAGTCGCTGCTCTTGCCCTGCTCTGGTGCCTCCCTGCTTCCCTTGGTGCACTGGGATGTTCCCAGGCCTCCTGCTTCTAAAATGGCATTTCCCTGCTTTATCTGAAGCCAGTGGTTTCTGGTGGTCTGTTCTCCTGAGCCTTTTGGCCCCGAATGTGCCAAAATCCAACCCAATCCCCCTTTCCCTGCTTCTGGGATGCAGGAAGCCTGTTTGCACAAGGTGCTGCACTTCCAAATGGAAAGTCTTGCTTGGAGCCCGGGGAGAGGTGCAGGGAGCTGCCAGCTCCTTTCTCAGCAGAGTTCAAATGGGGGCTAAATGAGTGCAGGGCCTCTCCAGCACACATCATGCTGAATTACACTGACTGAGATGCATCCTCACGCTGTGAAAGGCGTTGTTTTCCTGCTCCCTCCCTGCAGGACTCTGCACATTTCAGTCCCTTATCACTTTGTGTCTTCTTCAGACAGTGCTCTGCATTTTCTGTCTGCCAGTTCAGGTTTAAACTGCTCTGCAGGGCTCCTTTCCCCCAGGACAGGGGAGTGTTAGTGGGGTAACGAGTCACAAAGTCTAGAAACCACGCTAAGAAATTCCCAGGGCTGGAGTTAAGCGGGATTCCTACGTTGGAAAGGACTGGGGAACTGGCAGTTTTCCCCTCGCTCTGCAGCAGGCAGAGGCTCCCATGTGGAGTGGGTGTGCTGTGTGGGGGAAGGCAGGGCCATGCAAACAAACACGGTCTGCTGATTAAAGAGCCCGGTGAAGAGATGCATAGAGAGAGGGGGAACGGGGGTCTGGGAAGGGAAGTGGGAGCTGGCTTCTGTTCCTGGCCACTGATCTGCTGTGTGACCTGGAGCAAATCCCATCTCCTTTCTCTGCCTTTTTTCTTTTAATGTCAAGTGGGATGCTGTCCCTCACCTAGTTCCCAGGCAGGAGAAAGGCAGGCTCATTACTATTTCCCATATTACAGTCACTCTTGGCAGCCAGAGGAGAGGTCAGACCCCTCTTACTGGAACATCAGCACTGGAGTTACTTGTCCTCAGCACTGGGCAGGCAGAGGAAGGAGCTGTGCCGTGTCACAAAGTCTCAGAGGATCAGGATGGCAGAGCTGGGGTTTGGATTGCTGACACAAGCACCAGCACCCAGCCTTTGGAAGCACTTCTCCCTGTGCTGCCAGCTGTGGATTGATGTTGTTACCTGTTTGCTGGCCACCCCAGGCTGTGGGACAGAGAGGCAGCAGAAATCCTTAGAACATCCCGGCACGTTAAATGTGCTGATGTCCTTACAGGAGGCCTTTAAAGAGAGTTTTGAGAGCACCAGCAAAGTGTTTTGACACAACAAGCTCAAAGCTACGACTTGATTGCTGCTCTTCCCTGCCACATCTGAGGTGCTTTCATGGTGAGCTGGGAAAACACACCTGCAGTGCAGGTTCCCTTTGGAGCTGCAGTTGTTCTCAGGGAAGTGACAGCTCCTCCAGAAGTGCCTGTCTTTACTGCAGAGCATTTGTCAGTGACAGGGGATCACACACAACCAGGTGCCTCTGGAAACACTGCGGTCCCTGCAACAGGAATGGGCTGAACACACCTGCAAATCAAACACTGGCAAGTGGAGTGGAGGGAATGCTGGTTTGGAGCACTAGGACTGGCAGGGCTTGGGTAAAAAGCACAGCTGGGTGAGATCAGATACAGCTCCAAAGGGAACACGTTGTTTACATCCACATGGTGGGATGAGAGGGGTGGAAAATCATCTCAGCTCCACTCTCATCCTGCCTTTCAGGGACATTTCTGGCAGGCTCTGGGTTCTCTTGGGTTTCTCACTGTGGGTATGGCAAGGATTAGTCCCCTTGGCCACATGTGGAGCACTGAAATCCTGCCTGGGTCGGAGCTGAAATGCCATTTCCAGACCTGCAACAGCTGCAGCAGCAATGGGGGAGTGGGAAGGGATCTGAGAGCCTCAGAATAGTGACAGTAATGCTGCTGGCAACTCAGATGGGGAGAAATTACTGCTGCTTTAAAGAAGCAAAGGAATGCAGCTCTTTGTTTACAAGCAAATAAACACAGAAATAAGCAGCAGAGCTGTGTAGGACCTGCAGGAATGTGAGTCCCACTTGTTCCCCCCAGAGAACAACTGAGAATATCCCCGAAGCTGCAGATGCTCTAATGGACATTATTAAGCTGGAAGGTCCTTACAAGGTGCTTTGTAAGAACTACCTGAGAAAGCAGGAGAGAAATCCATGGAGAAGACAGAGGTGGAAGCTCAGCCTTGCCTTGATGACCCAGTTAATCCTCCACACCTTAAACATCTCAAATATTTGACGAATGACTCCCCACACCTTTTGGGCTTGGACTATTTTTCATCTGCACAGAGAGATGTTAATGTGATAAAGCTTTATTTTCTGATGTCTGGTGAATAGTTTCCATGGGAAAATACACAGGTGTCTTTTGCAAGTTGAGATGGGTACAAGGAATTCAAACCCAGAAATCGGGGAGTTCTCAAGGCAGGGATGAGCCTTCAACTGGAAACACTTTTCCTGGCCCCAAATCCTTGCTGGACACCCAGTCACAAGGAGTACAGTTCCCTCTTCATCCTCCTGCCCGAGGAAGCAGCAGGACATATATCTTGTCTCCTATTAGCTCTGTTTTATAGGGCGAGTTCTCCCCTCTTTCCAGCTGTATTTTAATTGCTTCTACCACCACAAGCTCACAGCATCCATTCAAGGGAGAAAAACAAAGGACCAGCAATAAAACTGGCATTTTCTAATGGATTCTTCCTCACAGAGACTTCTGGCAATCCACTGGCCTGCAAGAACTCATCTCTCAGTGAAGAGAAGGTTTGAAAACATTCAGATCATGCACAGTTATGCAAGTAATAAATACTACTAATAATAATAATTTGCAATTACTTCCTAATGTAATTCAGCTTTTAAAGAAGAGCTCACAGTAACCTTCCTTTTTGCTAAGGAGGCTGTGACACAGCCCCAGCGGGGCTGAGGAGGCTTTAATTGTGGCACTAAGTAATTTGTCTGCTGTAAAACATGAAGAGCTGAAGTGGAGCAGGTTAGCAGAGTGAGCAGCACATTGTTTCAAGACCTTTGCTGACATTCAGCTGCTGTGAGAATAATTGTAAAACAGGAAGGTGACTTTTTACCTGTTAGGTGTGACCTTCCCTGTTCTGAAGCTCCATCCAGCACCTCTGGAAGAGGCCAGGAGCAAATTGCCTATTTTCTGCCTTTTGAAAAGGAGTTAATCAGGTGCTTGATTATACAACATTTGATGTGAGTTTGGGGGAGGATGTGGCCCCCCCTCCCCTTTGTTTTTTACTTTCCTATTCAGCAGAAGTAGCAGGATTGGCCTTTGAGACATTAAGAGACATGAGATCTAACAGTGAAATTATGCTACCAGTCACTACTTGAGCCCTATCCTGAATTAAATTTGGGTTTTGGCTGATAGACTGAGCCAGAATTCAGGAATCACGTGTACATCCCTTCCTTTCAGATGATTAAATGGAGGTGTCTGGCAGAACCTTCTGATTTAAGACCATTGACCTTATTTCTCAATGTGGATGCAAGGGAGACTAATCAGTTCAGCTTTTATATCAGCTGGGTTTGCACCTCTTTTTATTTGATTGCATTTCTCTATTAAAATGTAATGGATCAACAAGATAAAATGAAACACTTTCTTTTTATACCAAACCCTCTTCCCCCCAACCCAGGGAAGACTGGGAATGTCTGTAGCAGAGAGTTTAAATATCTGTGCAAACACATTCTGGATGTTTTCTACATATCTAAAATAAAAAATCATCATTAACTGCCCTGAATTTCTTGCCTCTCCTGGAAAGTAACACGCTTTGCCTGGTGAATGACTTGGTTTTGTGAAGGAGACCTTTTTTTTAATTCAGTGAGCACAAAGAACTGCTGCCTGTGTGTGTGAAACAAGGCAAACTTCCCCCTATACTCCCTCCCTTTTCAAATTTAAGAAGTTTCCCTTCCCCTGGCAGCTCAGAATTGGGTCCCTGGTGAAGTATTGTGTGTGTTTGAAGTTTGACAGATTCACCTGTGCCTGCATTTTTCAGTCCTAAGGAGAAGTTGTATGAACTGTAGAGCAAATAATTCTTTCTGCCTTCATGGCCTCATAAAAGCTTCCAGCTGCCATCCCACATTATCCCCTGGACGAGGGAAAGATTGTGTTCATGTGTGACATCAGAGGCTTTTTGTATTCCTGCTCACAGGATGGAAAGGTGGATAAACTGGGCTGCCAAAAACTAGGGAGGGAAGAGACATGAAGGGTAAATTCTACAAGTGCATCTTTCATGTGAATATTCAACCCTTTCTTTAGCAGCATCACAGGCCTTGGCACTTCACCCACTTGATCAACTGCCATTTATAGATTGAAAGGGGATTGTGGTTCATTTTCTGACCAACACCAGCTGAAAATTGGAGCCCACTGCTGCCCCGACCCTCCTGCATCAGCCTCAGTCCCCTCAAACCTCAGCAGTACTTTGGCTCTTCCCTCATCCCATCACCCTCCTTTCCCTGCTGTGTGGCCCAGTTTGCAGCACTATTTTCGTTAGCAAACACTCCTCCACTCCCACGTTACAGGGGATTAAGAGCTTGTAATTGCTGCTGCTTCCAAGTGCTGCTGAAGGAGCTGCCCAGGGCAGGTTTGATGGAGGCAGCAGCAGCTCCCAGGAAGGTCCCAGTGCTCCCAACAGGAATGGGAGCTCCCAGCACAGCCCTGGGACCTGCAGGGCCAGGGCACACTGGGTGTGAACGAGCCACTGCTCCCCAAAGGGCTCCAGTCCCAGTGGGAACCTGAGCTGGGGGGGATTTTCGTGCTCTTCCCTGTCCCCACTGTGTGAGCAGAGCTTGGCAGCACCACTCCATGTGCTCATCCAGGCTGGATCAGCACACAGCAGCCTGGGCTGTGTGTGCCCAAACTCCACACTCAGGGATTTGGCCACAAACACTCCTTCGGATTTCTCTGGAAAAAAAAAGAAAAACAAACTAAAAAAACTCATCCTAAATCTGCAGCTTAATTTAAAAATCTCTCATTTCTCACTCGTGCCCCGAGCTCCTCCTTCCCAGGGCTCCCAGAGTGGGAAGGGGCTGTGCAACCCAAATTCCTGCACGGAGAGCCCCCCCAGCATCGCCCACAACCCTCTTTGTGCCCCTTCCCTCCCCTCCCAGCTGCTGCCAAGGCAGTGCCTGCTGACCCACTTCTCCTTGGGCTCCTTCCCAGTGCTCCCAAAGAGTGGGAAACCCAGTTATCCGTAGGTTTTAAGCGTGGAAGGAGCACATCCATGAGCACACAGGGAGCTGGGGCAGTGTTGGTGCAACAGGAGGGAAGTGCAGTGAAGCACAGGCAGCACAGGAGTCACTGCTGGGGGAGGAAGGTTGTTCCCTTTTAATGGAAAAGCAATTCCCTCCTCACAGGGGTTACCAAGCTCCAAGGGGATGGGAGGAGGGGGAGTTAATCCATTTGCCTGATGATTTCTGGCACGCTGGGTGTCCTTGAAGCCCATCCTTTGCTTGATCTCTCCCCTGCAAGGACTTTTTGGCAAGTGTTCCTAAGGGGGAAGAGGAGGTCAGCTGCAATCAGGACCTGGAACTTTAATTCTTGCCAGTGTCTGCACAGTTATTGAATGTCTGTCTCCACAGAAACCCTCCGTTTCTGTGTGGCTCAAAATCCAGGTTGCTTGGCCAGCAATGCAGAGACTCCCAAGAATCTCTGTTACTTTGGGAGAGCACACCCAAGAAATTCCAAAGTTTAAGCTGTAGCTGGAAATTCTGTTTTCACACAATATGCAAATAAACTGTGGAACTCCTCACAGCAAGTCCAGAATACAGCAAGATTTGGCAAGGGAGCAGAGATATCCCACATTTGAGGGGGTATTTAGTGTTTAAAAACCCATTTAAACCAATGTCTAACTTCAGCAGCTCCAAACAGGCCTGACAGGCAGCAGCTGGGATCTCACATCCTTCTAAAATGAGGATCCTTGTCCCTTTCCTTGGGGCAGAGGACACAGGTTGGACTGGCTTCAGAGGGTCTGTCATTTGAGACCACCCTCCCACCTTTCCCCTCAAACAGAAAAGTACTTAATTAGCTTCAAATAATGTTATTTTTTGTAGGAAAAACCCCACTGATGGCATGGTCTGAATGATCAGTGATGAATTCCCTGCCCAGCCCTGGGCAAAGCTGATGTTTAGGGATCAATTAACCTGTCACACCAGCAGCACAATCCTTTCCAGGCAGTCGTGCCCCATTTACCCCAGTAGGAGGGAAGAATCCCATTTCCTAGTGGTGGGAAGCTGACATGATCCAAATGTTACAGAAAAATAACATCTGAGAAACAGACTTTACGACTTGGAAGAAATATTGCATTTTTTCCTATCATTTTTGCCTCAATCCATTGCCACGATTTGCATCCCAAACCCACAAATGTGGGGTGATGTCATTCTTGACTCTCCCATTTCAGGGAGATGTTCGTGTGTCTCTCCAAGTTTCTGGAGCAATGTGTGTCCTGGGAAATCACCAACAGCTTGAGGAAGCAGACAGGGGACTCCCACAGGCTTCAAAATCTGTCATCCACTGGCTTTGGAAAAATCCAGGGAAGGCCACTCTGGAAAGCTGTGTCAAACTGCTGAGACATACCCCAAAACTTCAGGTTTTGTCATGGTTCATTCTCTTCCACAGCAGTGCCAATAACAAACCTGTCAAAGCCCTGGAAACAGCTCAGTAATTGAGGCTGCCATGGAAGCCTTTGGAGAAGGGAGAAATGTGTTTGGAGTGATGGGATCTTAATTCTAAGACTGTGAAATCAGATTTCTGTAATTGGACATCACGCACACCGAGTTATTTTTATTCCCTGGTGCTGTTGCCTTCCCCCCTCCCTGGTGGCGTTTGCTGATGCAGATTCACAGCAGCAGCAGCTCCTTGGAGGACAGAGCAGACTCTCAGTGTCTGAAGGTGTTCTGTGCACAGCAGGGCAGGAGGGAGCATCTCATCCGTGGGACTGCTCTGAGAAAGTGCTCCAGGGCAAAAGAGAATGAAGCCAGTGACAGATGGACACAGGCTGGGGCCAGGAGAATCCTGGATGGACTTCCCAGCTTCTGTGTTCAGGGAGAGGTGGGACCAACATCACCCGGGAACAGCCAGGAGTGCTCGGAAAAACGGGCTTTTTGCTGCACTAATTCGATTTTGAGTTTCAAGCAAATCGAGCTGATCTCCTCATATAAAACACTTCAGCCTGTGCCCCCTGGAATGGTGAATCCACAGGGAAAATCTGCTCTTTCCGGGCTGGTTATTGGGCACAAACAAAAAAACATACCAAGAAAGTTGGCAGCACTTATGACAGCAACAATTCTGATTAAAGCCTTTCTCATTGAGCAGAACACAGATCAAACACGTGGTGAAATCCTGGCTAAAGTGCTGTTGTTCCCTCTGGAAGAAACCCTGTCCTGACTGCAAGGATTGTTTGGGTTATGAACAGTCTGACTGGCTTGGAAGGCTGGAGATCTAAATATTCACTAATTTACCTATTAGTTTTAATTAGATACCACAGCCACTTATTTTCTAATCTGGAAAATGAGCATTCCAGATGCAAAGGGGAGGATTCCTTTCTCTCTTTCTTTCTTTTCTTCCTTTATTTTTTTTTTCTGCTTAGTGAAATGTTTAAATGCCTTGTCAACACAGAAGAAACACGGGAAAAAAAGTGACACGATGAAAGATTAAGGAAAATGGGGAAGATTAACAAAGCTTGATAGGCAGGCAATTAAAATAGAAGTGAAGGATCGTTAGTATTCATTACTAGAAAACACAGGCAGGGAGGATTGTGCAGCTGTTGGAAATCCCCAGGATCTGACTGGGGAGAAGTCATTCCAAAAAATAACTTGCTCTTTTCGCTGGTGAGGTTTGCAGTGGCAGTTAAGTGGATTAGCTGCTTTTTGTTGCCTCTTCACCCTTCAAGTCTTATCTGGACTAAAGACTCTTTGAAAGGCCTTTGAAATGTGGCACTACCAGGGTCTTGTCAGGGAAGTTCTTGCTTTCAGGGAGGTGAAATGGTAATAACTCCCAGCAACAGTGACATGTCCTGATTAAATGCAAGTCCAGGGAGGGACAGGCTGCAGCAGAGGTGCCAGACAGCAGGGTTAGAACAGGCAGAAAAGGAAGGAACAAGGAGGTAAACACGGGACTTTAGTGTCTCGTCGTCCCAGTTTCTCTCCAGAAGATCCAGGGAGTTTGAATCACTTATTTCGGAAGGAAGAAATCAAATCTGATCTGATCCTCAGGGACAAATGGAATATATTAAGTGATGCTTTGGGCTTCCTGTACATTCCTGAAAGTCACTGGATGAAGAAAGAGGGATTTTTAATTTTTTTTAGTAGTTATGGGTATGAAGAGAACAGGAATTTCCACCTCGTGTCATCTCTATCCCCAGGACACTCACACCAGTCTTTCTGGCACACATTTAACTTCAGCAAACTTGTTAATCAGCAAACGAGCTGATAATCCCTCACCACAGTGTTTAAACACCCAGATAGGGACGGGGAGAGAGACTGAGCAGAGAGCACTGGGAAGTCCTTTGTGCCCTGAACAAAGACCAGGAACCACAGACAAACTGGAGGAATTGCACTGGCTGTGTCTGGCCGGGAGAGACCAGCCTGGATCCCCAGGTACTGTGGAGTTATCCCCGTGGGAGTTATCCCTGTGGGATTTACCCCTGTGGGATTTACCCCTGTGGGAGTTATCCCTGTGGGATTTATCCCTGTGGGATTTACCCCTGTGGGATTTACCCCTGTCCTGCTTCACCATCACAGTCAGAGCTTCCTTTCTATTTCCTTTTGCTAAAAGATATTTCCTCCAGGAGAGGAAGAGAGGAACAGTGACTGGAGCACATCTCCAGGAGGGTGTAGGTGGATCCCATCTCTCCCCACATTATTCCCACGCCTTTGGGGCTGTGCTTGTTTCCTCTGTACCAAGGGGCTGTTAAACCTCTGGTTCCCCAATCCCTTGTCAGACGTTCCTGTGTCACTGCAGTGACACTCAGTGTGAATGAGCTCCAAGGCAAACCAGGCTGGACCAACCTGGTGCTGCCAAACTGGTTCCTGCTAATTGAGGTTTTTACTTTGGGCTTTCCTTGCTTTTTCACTATTTGTGGCCTCAAGACTCTGCTGCTGAGAGAGAAAAAAAATCCTGCGTTCTGCCACAAGGAAAAAAACCCAAACATTGTAGGAATGGCCCATTTGCCCTTTGCTTTCAGTCTTTGAAGTCAGGACCTTTCTGAAAAGCCAGTCCCAATGTTGCCCCCGTGTGCCTCAGCTTTCCCTGTCTTTAATTCTGGAATCTTTCAGCCCAGGCATTGATTTGTTTCTGGGGAGCTTCGGTCTCTTTCATGTTCATAATCTGTGATCTGACAGATTAGGGGGATTATTTAGGGCTGGAGCCCCAACTAATGATGTGACTGACAGGAAGAAAAGAGATGAAAACTCCCCCTGGCTTTTCATGTCCCTGTTGTAAACACAAACTCCATACTGGGATGTATCTTATACAGCCCTTGGATGGAAACACAGCC
Organism: Calyptomena viridis; assembly: GCA_013390005.1. Taxonomy (NCBI): domain Eukaryota; kingdom Metazoa; phylum Chordata; class Aves; order Passeriformes; family Eurylaimidae; genus Calyptomena; species Calyptomena viridis. The sequence continues at coordinate 234,063 of WEIV01013346.1, read as the reverse complement.
AGAGCTTGTTGGATCAACTCCTGGAGCTGACAGAACAAAGCTGAGCTCAAACCATATGTGCACAGGGGGGTCTGGGCACCAACTCACAGAGGGTGGAATCCCTTCCCTTCCCTTCCCTTCCCTTCCCTTCCCTTCCCTTCCCTTCCCTTCCCCTCCCTTTGTAAGTCCATGGAAGAAGCATTTACCAACCTATTTCCCGAGTAAGAGTTTTGCAAGCAGAAATAAGGCTCAATTCTACCCATTTTTTTAGAGATACTTCCCTTTTCCTGCTACCCCTGGGAGCCAGTGTCTGACTCCCAGCCTACAGACACACAGCAATAATGAGAAATAGATCCTCTGGAAGAAATAATCAAGGTCATTCAGCCTGAAACAGAGGCAGGAGATCACACGACATTTTTGGACACCTCCTAATCAAGAACAGCAAAGAACAGCCCTCCAAGCAACACAGAAAGAAGGAGCTCCTGCCTGAAACCAAAGCCCAGGAATCAAAAGCAGCACACAGCACTTCTGCAGACCTTTGGGAAAGCAGTCATTCCATCCAGGAATGAAACGTGTGCTTCAGAAGGGCTTTGGGAACATTTATAGTGCTTATTAGTTGTGAGCAGATGATGAAAGGCTCTAGAAAAAAGGCAGGTTTAAGCACCACAAAGAATCTGCACTATTTCTGCTCTCCATTGGTTCCACTCATCCACTGCTCCACTTCTCTTCTTTCCCAGGAATTCTGGTTGAAAACTCAGCTTTAATATGAGCCTTTCCACCTTGTCTGCCAGGAAGGTTGTACCAAATGGCAGGACATAAACACAGCTTTTTTCAGGTCAGATTTGGTTGCTGTGGGGAGTTTTGCCTTCTAACACTTCCGAAGTGTGTGAGTGAAGTGTGACCTTGCAGTGGCCTTGCCAAGAGCTGCCTTCCCTCAGCTCCAGGTGGCTGCAGGTGACTCACATCCCAGTTACTGCCCTGCCTGTCTAAATGAAGGAGTGCCTGGGAGCTGGAGCCAAACCAGTTGGTCCCCAGAGAGCAGAGTCATGTGTGGCACTGCATCCAAACAGCAGCATCCAAACAGCCCCTGCACTTCCCCCAGCTCTGGGATTTGGGGGAGGAAACTGAGATTTAGGGGCCCCAGGGGACAGGGCCATGAGCCACCTGTGAAGTAAAGCACTGCTGGGCTTCTGCCAGGGCTCTTCTCCACCTCCTTTGGGATTTAAAACCTCTTCCACTCCAAATCAGGTCAGGCCAAGATGATGCTGAGCACTCTGCAGCCCAGGCAAGGAGTTCAGGCAGAGGGGAATGTGTTTGCATCACTGGAAACGTTTTAAAATTGCAAAGCTGCCTAAAAGATTCCTTCAATACCTGAAGGCCAGTACTAAAGCTGACTCTGGGGCCTGGCTCTGAGGGATGAGATCAGTGGCCAAGGTTGAGGCTCCTGGATCTGTGCAGTCAGTTCAAAGCTGCCTGGTATTCCCTAGTCCCAGATCCATGGAAAATAAATCCCTTGTGAAAGGTGTCCAGTCACAACCAGATGTTCCAAAGCAGCACAGTCTGTTTGATTCCAACCCCCCCTGCACCCTGGTTAGGAGGAAATGTCAGATTTCATTTCCTAGAAACAAGAATCAAAGTATGAGGATTGTGCAGCAGCTCTTCCTGCCAGATTCCCTGATGGAAGAGACCTGGGACGTGTCTGCCTTCCCTCTGCTTTTACACCACTACAAGGCAAAACTGCACTATTTGAAAACCCTGCAACCATTACACGGCTTCAGTTGCTAAAATTGCCATTACACTTGCAAAATTATTTAGAAAATGCTCTTCTCTGTGAGGGTGGGGAGGCCCTGGAATGAATTTCCCAGAGAAGCTGTGGCTGCTCCATCCCTGGAAGTGTCCAAGGCCAGGTTGGAGCACTGGGACAGTGGGAGGTGTCCCTGCCCATGGCAGGGGGGGCACTGGATGAGCTTTAATGTCCCTCCCATGGTTCTGCTCTATGATTCTGTTATTGGCAGGGACAGGACAAACCAGTTTCCTTGGAGTTGGAAGCAAGAGAGACGTGGAGGAAGGAGCAGAGACTCTCAGAGCACGTGTTGAGGCCAAGCCAAGGAGCAAAACAGAAACTCAAACCCCTCAAACGCTGCAAACCAGCTTTTCCTGCTGCTTCCCAGAACCCCCAGGAGTGTGATCTGTGGGATCAGAATTCCTCAGAGCCACTCCTGTGCTGCTCAGTGCCTTTAATCACTGCATGCTGTGCACTCACACCTCACTTGAGCCCAAGCGAAGCCACTGAATTTCTATTATTTTCCTCAGCCACTTCATGTCCAAAGGAAAAGCTTCTCAATAGTAAATAAATGAGCTCAGCTCGGTTGCATCAGTCCCTGAGCTGAGCACGGGGGCTTTGCAGTAATTCCTTGGAAAAGGTTGTGGTGTTTGAAGTTGGGTAACTGGAGACTTTATTTGTGTGAGGAGCAGTAACTGCCTTACCCCACGGATCAAATCTCTCCTTTGCATGCCCAGAAATCCTGGCTGCAGCTGTGCTGAGATGTTCCTGGAGGTTTCACTCTGCTGCACTTCCAGTCCTTCCCCTGATTAGTTATGGACTTTGCCATAAGACCAGATGCTTTCCTTTGCAGGAAACATGTATCTGGAGTAATGTTTTTATTTCATCCCACTGTCTTATTGCTTGAAAGACCAAAATTATTCACTTGACAGTAAAAGGCAAAAAAATTCACGGAGAAAAAAATATGGAAATGTTACAATTTTAATGCAGGAACTGTGTTTTCCAAAATATCCTGAAGAGATGTACCCACATTCCCACAGTTCCTTTGTTAGATTTGTGAGGCAAAGCACTGAGCCCATGGTTCAGCCATAGACTGTAAATTATGGCTGAGGTTACAGAAGTGTGGGAGCATTTATAACTACAATATTCTGCACGTGGCAGTGCTGCAGCCAGGCTGCCCAAACCAATCAGTCAGGACATGCAGATGCATTTAAAGGGAAAAATATTGAGCCCTTCTAAAAATTCCCTGGTCAAAATTTATTTCGAATTGAGGACAAACTCAGACAGAAAAGAGAATTGGTTCCTTTGACAGAACTTGCTGAGTTTTGCTACAACTGCCTGTGCAAATGTCTCAGTTTCTATGGCTTGGAGCTGCCTTCAGAAGTGCAAATTACTGATTAAAATAGTCCCATCTCCCACGAAAAAATGCATTTTTCACCTGAATACAGCTCAGAAAGTTTAGTAATTTATGCCTCGTAGTGTTTGTGTTACTTCATGCACCGGAAGGTCTGAAAACCATGGAAAGCAGAGCCCTGTCAAGGAGACAACTTGATTTTAACTGACAGGTTTGGGGCAGCAGCTTTTGGTGACAGAGGAAGAGTTCAGGAAGAGACAAGAGATCCTCCAGCAGCTGCTGCTGCCACTGGGAGCCCGAGCACAGTTGTGGCTGCTGCTCCTGGCAGGGTTTGTGTTCACCCCCCCCTGCAGCCCCCAGGGCTGGGGGGCACTTCCTCACCCCCCCACCTGCCCAGCCCATTCCTGGCAGCTTTCCCTGGGCACAGCTCCTGTGTGGGGGCTGGGAATGCTGCCCTGGAGCCCCAGGGCTCCAAGGACGTGATCCCATGAAATAAGAACCTCAAAGGCACCTCCTTTTTGCTGGGGTGACACCAGGACATCCTCCTTCCCCTTCTCTGTTCTCTTTGTTCAGGGAAGAAATGCCTTTTCCTTGGCACAGCCAAAGCAGAAACCAGCCCAAAGTGCCACCTGTGACTCTTGTGATTTGCAAATATTGGAAACCTTGAGAGAAGCTGCACAGCTCTGGAGTGGATGTTGTTCAGACACCTCCCACCTCCTGCCTGCATTTCCCCTCCCCAGCTCCACTCCAGGCCTCCTGCTCCTCCCCGAGGTGCCTTTTCCTCAGGGACACCATTCACCTTCCCTTGCCCTAATTAATAAGATGATAAACAGCGATTGCTACTTCCATCCTCACCTTGAAATACAGTTTCTGGCTCCTACTCCCAGCACATCATCCCTGTGCCAGGGTCTGTCTGCATGTTCTTAGAGGGCCCATCACTTCAATCTTTGTTCCCAGTGAATCACAGAAATGACAGAAACTCTGTCCTCCAAAAACTGTTCTCTTCCAATGAATGGGCTCCGTTGGTTCTTGCAAAGCACAGTTTATTTTCTCTCAGGTGGTTTTAGCAGTCAAACAGCACCAGGTGACAGTTTTTCCTATTCCTTGAGACCTCAGAAAAGCCATGGCAGCACTTTGGTGCTGTAGATGGTGATACCTCTTGTCCTACATGGAAAGATTTACCAGTGTTTATCTGCAGATAGGACTAGACTCAGATAATGAAATGTACTATTAAACTGTATTAATGAATCACCTGCATTTATTGAACTGTGCAGGAGACAATACACACGTTTTTAGCAGCTCTAGAATGTTTAAGAAAACGTTCCTAGGTGGAGGTTTACGTTCTTAGGACTGTAGATATAATTTAAAATGTCGATGCTCATTTCCACTCATTGCCAAGCCCAGTGCAAGTGCAGTGGGATCCAGACAGGCAGCAGGAGATCAGCTGGAGGCTGGTGAGCCTTGAAAACACTCCCGAGTGCCACTAACCAGTGTTGCCAAGGTGAGTGACACACAGGACACCTCGTGCCAGCCAGGCAGCAGCTGGTTGTGTCAGGAACGTGTTATTGCTGCCTGGAATTTGGGGGGGAAGGAGCCCCAGCTGCTCTTTGGTGGAGCTGCAGGGCTGGGGGTGTCTGGGGGCTGGTGCTGGGCAAGGATGTGCAGCAACCACAGCTGAGGTGCAGCCTCTGATTCTGGCACAGGGGCTGCTGCTCCCAACAGGAGGGAGACACGGGCTGGGAGCTGGGAAGCAGAGGGGGGAAAGCTGCAGGGATGGGAACCAGGAGGTGGCATTCCAGGGAAGGAGCACCCTGGGTCTGCCCCCAGCGTGGCAAGGGGGAAGAGTCTTGCCCGTGTGGGTGTGCAATGTTTGGCTGTGGGTCCTCTCTGAAAATGAAAGGCTGGTGTGATGAGCTGTGAGAGCCCCCTGAGCTGTGTGCAGGGGATCCTGCTGCTCGTGGGGAGACTTTAATGAGCACAGAGAGGGGCAGGACCTCCCTGGTGTTCAGGTTTGCTGCCTCCCCCCGCTGCTGTCAGGGCTCATCTCACAGGGAACAGAAGCCCCAGCAGCTACACAAGCTGTGAAAACCTGGAATCCTCCCTTCTGCCACCCCTCCCACCTGCCAAACCCCACTTTTAGCTTTCTTAAAGAACGTCACTATTTTCCTTATCCTTTTGCTTCCTGCTAAAACCCACGTGTGTGTCTTTCAGGATTATCACCAGGACGCGCCATCCAAATCCTTCCTGTTCCACAGATGGAGAGGGAAACCTACAGCCAGGAGAGGTGTGAGGATGGTTTGGCTTCCCACAGTTGCTGGGGCTTTTTTTTGCACTGACTTTGCAGAGTTGATGCCTCCATTGCTATTTGCTCAGCATATTAATCCAGTTCCTGTTCCCTGGGTTTAGGGCAGAGCTCCCTGACAAGGTACCCTGTGCTTTGGTCCCTTTGATAAATGATGCCCCATTTCCAGAGCATCTCCTTGATATCTGTTTCATGGCCTAAAGCAACCAACACGTCTCTTTTTTAATATCCAGGGTGAACTCTTGGGGTTGACCATCTCCAATCACAACATTTCCTTGTTCATCACTTTTTGCTCCATCTGGAAGTGACATCCCAGTGTTTGCCCCCCTGCCCTGCTGCCTGTGCTGCTCAGTCCCTTCCTCAGATTGGTCACTTTATCACAAGTGACAACTCTGGGGGTGAAGTGAAGGAATTCAGCAGTTCTGGACAAAGGGTGCAGGAAGTTTTGAGCCCTGTGGTTCACAGCTCATGGTTTGCATTGGGATCACCAAGGTCCCAGTTTTTGGAGACTGTCTGGAACAACTTTCTTTAGTTTCTGAGTCACTGGGTGATGTTTCCACACAACAAAGAGAGCAGTGAAATCTCCTCAAATCTAAAAGAATATCCATGGGCATCCTGCTGTCTGGGGTTGTGGCTGATTCTTCTATTTTCAAAAGCAACTGGAATCTTGTAAAATGTCCTCTTCCCTTTAGTTCTTTCCTTTGGGAATATTACACTGGGAAGGAGAATTTTCAGCAGCCTGTGTGAGCTCTAAATCCTTTTGTTTCAATACACCTGCTCAATACACCTGATTTCCTGTTCAGAAGTGGGAGAGTAATGCTCCTTAAAATGCTCCTAAAAATGTTCCTTATAGAGCCAACACAGAGCCAAGGCAGAATTTGGGTTACCTGAGTATCCTCAGGGATGTGCCTGGTGGTCTCTGTACATCCTCTGCACAGAAGGGTTTTTAAACCACTGAGCATCTGTCAGAACCACCTGCTCTTCCCTTTGCTGAGCCCAGCTTTGCAGCAGGGCTTTGGAAGGAATGCAGTTGGAATTGCTTGGCCATTTGCTCCTGCTGGGGAGGCTCAGCCCAGCGAAACCCAGGAGCCACTGACACACAACAAGCTCCTCTTTATCCTGAGAGGGATGGGCTGTGCCAGCTCAGCCACTTGGTGCCAGAAACATCATGTGGTTCATCAGCAAATCCTGCAAAACAAGGCAAGGAACCAGTTCTTGACTGAAAGTCAGAAACTGGGATATTTCCCACAAAGGCCACGACTCCCTGCAAGGATTGTCCTCAGGGGGAAGCACCACGTCCCTGCAGGATCTGCTCTGCAGTTGTGTTTCTCCAAAGGGATGTCCCACATCACCCAGAGACATCTCTGGCAGCTTCAATCCAGGCTTTTACACGGGAAACATGGAATGTGTGGAGCTGCAAGGACTTTGGTTCTGGGCTGATGCTGAAATCAGCCACCTGAGGTGCAGCCTGACTCAGCCTTCAGGATACATTTTTCATTTATGAATTGAAAAAGCTGCTTAAAAGCAGGAACTTGGCAGCAACAGGGCAAAAGAAATATCCTTTAAAATGAAAAACGAGAACTGGAGCGTGAATGGAGTGTGAGTTGTGTCCTTCTCTTGCAATTGCATGTGCTGTTTATTCCAAAGTTTTCCCTGTGACTGAACTGGATGGGAAGAGAAGAACAAGTTCTTACTGGCACTGGTGTGGCAGAAGGAGTTTTGGCTGGTGCAACTCTCCCTGGGCCATCTGTGAAATGAGGACCATCACAGGCATTCCCACTGGAGCTCCCTGCCTCTTCCTAAGCTTGCAGGAATGCTGAGGTGGGAAATATTTCTTCCCAGAGCCTCTTGATTGAATCCATGTGAAATCTTTACCTGACAATTGGGCTCCCGTGCCCTAAAGCAGAGCACAGCTCCCCAGGGAGTTGCTGCTCTGGAAATTTAACTCCTGGAAGAAGTGTTTGCTCTTTCCTTCTTTCCTTTCTCCTTTCAAATATTCTGAATTAAACAATTGTGCATCAAGTGCTGATGGCAGATGGGACACAGAGGAAAGCCAAGGGTAAGGTTAATATTCACCATCACTGGGCGATTTTCACAGGGAAGGGATGGCCCTGGGCTGGGCTCTTGCAGGTAAGAAATGGATGGGCACACCTGACCCATGGACAGTTTGCCCTCTGAAGTCTCTGAATGGGCCCAACCAAACCTCCAAGCCACACAAATCCAAGAAAATGTCACTCTGAGGCAATGAGAGGCTTTGCCACTGAAATGTTTGAGCGAGATGAATCTGCAGGACCAGGAAACCTGGCATTATTCTGTGACTGAGGGTGTGTTTCTCCAGCAGAGAAACACCCCAGGGCTGGCCAGGAGATAAATGCCAGCAGTCTTTGAGAGAGCAGATCTCTGAGGTCCATGTGTAGGGGAAAGAAATCCTCCACGTCCCACAGGGATTTGAGTCACAGCTCCCAGGGCAGAGGCAATTCCTCTGCTCCCAGGCTCCTCCACAGCACCTCTGAGGGGTTTTTCTCTCAGTGTCTCTTGCCAGCTGTGCCTTCAACCCATTTACAGAGTGTAAACCCCTCCAGAAGATGTGAACAGTGCCTGGGGGTTTGCCTGCCCTCAACAAGAAAACTGCTTTTGCAGCTCCAGTTCTGTCCATCCCAACATCCCCTCCAATATACAACAATCAAACACAAATAACTGCAAATTAGGGCTTGGTCTTGGGAGGAATCTGTCTGAGTTGCCTCTTTCTCTCTCATTTCATGGTGGCTGTGGTTCCTCAGCTACTATTCCTACAATCCCTGTCTCAGTTCTCACCCCTTACCTTTAACTTCAGCACTTCTGAGTAATCCCTTTTATTGTGGCCCTGTCCCAGCTGCTTTTTCCCCCCTAGAGATCCTAGAGATGATCCCCATCCTAGAGATGTTGTGTTTATAATGGAAATGGGGAGAATTTTCAGCTGATGGAGATTGGCTGAAGTGCAGCCCTGTCAGCAGGGAGGATGATTTACTCTGCCCAAGCAATAACTCCCTGCTCTGTGTCTGCTGGAATGTTCTGTGCCCCTCACTCTGCACCTATTGCTTTTGTAAGGGAAAAAAAATGTGTTTTCAGCTGCTTTGCTCCAGTTTCTGGTCGGCTGGGTGTGCACTGGAGACGTGGGAGGGGAATCACTCTGCAGAGACTGTGGCCTGGAAACTGCTGCTGCTGCTGGGACATCCCTGGAGCAGCTCTGGGGCTCTGCAGGACCAGGCTGAGATCCAGGCTGGCCTCCCACTGCCCCCCCATTCCTCAATCCCATTTTTCTGAGCTTAGACACAGCCCTTTTTAAAGCTAAGACTAATCTCCTTGCCAAGTCATCTGTTAAATATTGGGGAAATGCTCGAAGTGAACAACATATTTATCCTTTCAAAGCAAATGATAGGTTTGTTTCAAAGCAAGCCCCACTCTGCTCTGATTTATTGTTGCAGTCCATCTCTCTCATTCCTTTTTAAAAAACTTATTGAATGCAGGTGATGTATTTTTGACATGATTGATTTTGACCTGTGTGTGCCTGAGCTAAATGGATCAACACTTCCAATTCCTCTGCCTGTGCCCAAAGAGCAGCCCAGGTGATAAGAGAATTCCTCTTCCAACTCAAATGTTACAGCAACAGCCCTTGTTTTCCAGCCGAGGAATCACCTCCACTGGTCTGGGAAATGGTGGGGATTTCACAGAGCAAAACCAGAGGTGTTGTGTTTCCTTTGGATTCGGGTTTCACCTGATTTAATGGAGTTCAATCCAGGCTGAAAAAGCAAGTCAGGTGGGGTGATACCGGTGACTCGTGCAGGGAACAGCTGCCCATTAGTATTTCCAGCTGAGTCTGGAGGCTCTGGCCTTTGGGTGAGAAATTCTGTTGTCTTGCAACACTTTCACCTTCATATTTCACCCCGCAGAGGCTCAATTAAATCCAACTCAGTGCTGCCTGAGCTCAGATCCTTGGGGATTTTGTTCCCTGGCAAAGGCAGCTGCCCCTTGGGAATGTTTGGGGTGCCTGGGACACAATCAGTGCTGTTTGCTCGCATTTGTTTATCACACAATTATTAACAGAAGTTCCCCAAAAATGAGGGTTTTGCAGGAAACCGGCTCCTGGAGCCAGCCACTGGAGGGAGCCGCTGGGAGGAGGCTGGACTTGGGCAAAACCAATTAAATTGTGACTTAAAACACCTTCGAGTCCCAGTCACTCCTGTCTGCAAACAGACACGAGCTGGGGAGGGATGGAAATAAGCAAGAAATGAGAATCTTAAAACCAGGTGAAGAAAAGCACCGTGTCAGAGCACTGCGGATGAAAAGCAGCTCGGGTGGAGCTCAATGCCAGGATTTGCTCCCAGGTGACACCCCAGGGAGGGAGGGAGAGCTGCAGCACAGGTGTCACCATTCCCCAGGGCTGCCGAGGCTTTAATATTCACTGAAAATCCTGAAATATTTTGACAAAGTGTGTGCAAACATGTGGGTGTTGGTGTGAAACTGAGGCTGGTGGAAATACCCACACTGGGAACAATAAACCCTGCTTAGCATTTCCCTGAGTCTCCTTCCTGGGCTCAACACTCTCACACAGAGGATGCTGCAGCTCCTTCACCATCTTTGTGGCTCTTTGATAAACCCAATCCACTAAATCCATAAATTTTTTTGTGCTGAGGAGCCCAGGACTGGACACACACAAATGTATGACAAACAACACCCCTTAAATGAGTTTATAAGGAGATAACAACTCATAAGAGCTTTAAGGAAGGCTATCGAGTTCTTCATAAGTGATTTAAAGATAAACTAGAACATAGGAATATGGGGAGCATTTGTATCAACAATGATCCCAGAATCCCAGAATGGTTTGGGTTGGAAGGGACCTTAAAGCTCATTTCCTTCCAGCCCTTGCCATGGGCAGGGACACCTCCCACTATCCCAGAGTGCTCCAAACCATGTCCAACCTCATCCTGGACACTTCCAGGGATGGGGTATCAACATCTCTCCTGGGTAATTACAAAAGTGGCTCAAGTTACTCACTTGTACTTTATTCTGGGCAGAGTCAACCCCAGCAGTGCAACTGCATTTCCTACTCTGTTGTTTCATATTTCTGGAAAGCTTCCTGCCCCCTAATTCCAGCCACTGCTCCTTTAGCCCAGGAGGATGAATTATGAGGGTGAGAGATGTTAAAATGTAAATGCAGGTCAAAAGTGTAAATGCTGCTTTAACATCATTCACTTCTGTGCTGCTCTGGTGCCTTGAAACCAACCCAGCCCTGGGTTTTATTTTGTAAAACCAAGCCCAGCAGGCAGAGCTTTGCAAACGTTTTAAAAGGCAGCACTCATTTTTGCCTCTTCTGACTGCATCCACTGGAGCAGATGGCAATTTCTCCTCTCCCTTCCCACAGAATTCCTCTCCTGGAGCTGGAGATGAGCCCCTGCAGGGATTCAGTATCCCTCGAGCTCCCTCCTGAAATAAAAGGTGCTCTCCAGGAGGACGAAGCAGGGCAGGGTGAGGAGCAGCCCAGGAGGGGCTGAGGGACAGGATGGAGGGGGACAAGCACAGCCACATGTGCTGGGCAGCTCGGGGGGCACAGGGACCCCCGGCTCACTGAGGGGCTGCCAGGCTTTGCTCTCCCACCAGGGACACACATTTGGTTAAAGTCATTAGCAGGGCAGCAGCCACCTCCTCCTCTGCCTGTGCTCCTGTGTCTGCAGGGCTTTATCAGCTCTCCTGGCTGATCTTATCTAATTGAATTGTCTCCTAATGATGGCTGCACTTTGTATGTGCAGCAGGAAAAGAGCAGCTACAGACCCTGGGATGTCTAGAAAGGAGGGAAGAAAGGAGGGGAGAGGGAGAGGAAGGGAAAAAGAAGAGAAAAACAAATAGAAAAAGACATAGAAAATAAAAAGCTTGGTCTGTTTGCATCAACTTTGGCACTGAATTGTTAGGGAATTGAGATTGGAGGGTGAATGACACGGAGAAAGGGTTAATAGGAATCCAGACCAGGATGCAAGACCAGCCCAGACTGAGAGCTGGGTTATCTTCCCAAAATGGATGAAGTAAGGAATGATTGAGACATGATATATATGGTAGATGACATAATAACAATAAACCTAAATAAATTTAAACCCCCAGGATGCACAGCAGGGAAGTGTCTGGACAGCAGTGTCCTGGCAGAGGATGCTCCCATGGAGGGAGGGAGGGATGGATGGATGGATGGATGGATGGATGGATAGATGGATGGATGGATAGATGGATGGATGGAGGGATGGATGGATGGATGGATGGAGGGAGGGAGGGATGGATGGAGGGATGGATGGCAGGCAAACCAGGCCTGAAGAGAACAGCAAGAACTGAGGCACAGATGAAGTTCAGACCCCTGTGCTGGGTTGTTTCACGTGTGTGTGAGGGCATTTCTCCAAATCCCTGTGGTTTGTTCCTCAGTGTGTTTCCACAAAAAGTAGATCCCGAAGGGCCTGGTGCTTTTTCCCAGTTTTCAAGGCAAGAACAGGCCAGGGAACTATTCAAGAGGCCTTTTTCTTCCACACATGCCCTGCACAGATATCACCAACATCCTCCTCTGTCTTTCATATTAATCAACTTATCCAGAGCTCGTCTTGGAGCTCTTGTGATCCCCTGGGAGATGGAGCCAGAACGAAGGAAGGTTCTCCACCATCAGCAAACTTCCCTCACACAATGTCTGAAGTGCTTGGTGTTCACAGGGAAAGGGGAGGGAAAAGCAGTGCTGAAGGGGAAATTCAAATGGGATCAGCTGGGAATGGAGCACAATGCTATGTTTAGCTCTGCCAGGCACGGAAAAATATCTATTTCAAGCCTCAGGGCTGTAAGAGGGGGCACATAATTAACCAGCAGTGATGAGACCACACTTTTCATGCCTTGCTGAGCCCGGGGAGCAGCTGCAGCCGAGGGGGCAGGAATGGGAATGTTGGCTGGGAATGCCCTGACACTCTTGGCCCAAAGCAGAACCCACATCCCCACCCAGGAGTTCTGCAGGACTCTGTGGCCACAAGGCTGGCAGGACACCAGTGTGGAACTGGAGACACCAGTTGCCCTCAGTGAGGTAAATGTCTCCTGGACTTTCCAAGGTCCTTGAGTGTGGGGATGTGTTGGAAGGCTGAGTGCTGAGAAGTGACAAAACCATGTGTGGCAGCTCATGACAGGAGGGAGAGGAGGAAACAGAGAGAGGTGATAAGAAATCCATGTGAGGACTGAGGCTGCAGGATTGTCAGGCTGGGGAAACAGTGCCAGGTTTCCTAATTCTGTGCTGTGCCCCTGGTTATGGACATGCCCAGCTCCCTTGGTCTGCACAGATCCAAGGAAATGTCAGCTTCCCTGCTTTCTTTTAAAGTCTTCCAGACGAGGTTTGGGTGCTAACACACTGTGCAGTTGCTGAGTCACACCAGCAAACAAACTGGGAAAAGGGAGAGGAGACCAGGGAAGCAAAACCAAGGAGGTTTCCTGGGGTTCTTGTAGCTGCTTTTCCGTGGGCCATTGGAACAGCTGACAAAATTATTCACAGGGAGAAATCCTTAGCATCAAATTCATCAATGTGTTTAAAAAGCCCACTAGAAGGTTTGTGTTATTTCTGGTTAAAATGATTATTTCCATTCTGGGACCCCTCCTGCCCTCTCCTATCCACACTGCAGCATTTTTCCTGGGACTGGCAAGTGAAGAATGTTCCTTTAGCCAGCACAGCTGCCTGTACCAAGCCTTTCACATGGACTGTGCAGTGTCTTCCCAAGCCCTTCCCACACCCCAGGACAGTCTGGAGCAGCAAAACTCTCATTGGTGTGGGGTTATTCCATTTGTTGTCTGAGTCCCTGTGGAGCCCAGCATTGCTATAGAAACAGGGAGGCAGGAGATGTGCAGGAATCTTGTACCTGACTGAAAATAGCTCCCACCTCCCCACTCTGGAGCCTCTGACAGCCTGACCTTTGCTGGAGCCTCCTGTGCTTTGTGGCACAGACACAATTAGCTCTCATTTGGCCCTATTAAAAGTGGCTGCTGCAGCCAGGCATTGCCAGCTGGATTCCTGGGATGGCTGCTTGGAGGGTGGAAAACAAGGAGAGTGTGCTGGACCAAATCCCAAGAGATATTGTGCTCCCTCCTGCCTGCTGAGCATCTCTGAGCTCAGCCCAGGCACAGCACATTTGGGTCTCAGCCAGGGCACAGAAAAAGCAGCTCCTTGGAGGAGAAACTACTCTGTGCACCCTGCCAGGGGGGATGGCAGCAATCCCACCTCCCCTTCAGGTGCCTGGATGTACCTGTCACTGTTGGAACTGGATGATCCCTGAGGTCCCTTCCAACCCAAAGCATTCCATGATTCTATCCCTGCTGGCTGCTCTGTAGCCAAAAAGTCCATCATTGAACCCACTGGATAAACAGCCTTTCCAAGGAAGCCTGTGGCTCCTGGGCCTTGCAGGAGTCAGGTGTCCCATGCTTTGGGAATTGCAGCACTGGTTATTCCTGAGCCCCAGCTGTGGGATGTGAGCCCTGTGCCTGGTCTATTCCCAGGACAGCCTGAGTCACAGACCCTGGGACACATCCTGTGTCCCACCTGGGCCTTTCCAGCTCCTCCCAAAGAGCACCTGGATCTCTGCCCTTGCAGAGCTGCTGTCACAGTCCCCCATCCCAAATCCACAGCCCAAATCCTGCCTCTGGCAATGGGAACATCCCACAGCAGTGACCACGTTCAGGCTGGGCTTGGACATCTCCCTGCAGCTGAGCCAGAGGAGATTGAAGCAATGATTTACAAACAGCCACCAGATTTAAGTCTGATGCCCCATGAAGCTGGTTTTTCTTTTCCTCCAAAAGGAATCAGACAGATTTCAGCATCCATCAGCCAAAAGAGAAAGGGACATCCCTGTCTGCCCCTTGAGCCCAGAGCTGTCATCTCCCACAGGAATGGGGTCCCTCTGTGTCCTGGAAATGCAGGAAGGCACCAACACATGGAAGTGTGTTTACAGAACACTGACTTCTTGAAAAAGGCAGCTTGAACATTTCATTAAAAGAAGACAACCTCAGTTTTGACATCATATTGCCTTTTTGAAATCATTAAATATTTGTCAATTATCAGACTGATAAGTCAATCTCTCTTTTGGGCTGTAGGGATCTTTTATTTGTTTTTTTCCCCCTGAAAGAACTGTCAAGCTGGTGCAAGCTTTTTTCTAAAAGCAAAAAAAGAAAGAAAGAAAAAGAGTTAATTAAAAAGCCTTTCAGCAGTGGACACAAAAAATATTTTGCCTCTCTTGCCCAGTTCCCTTTGCAACAGTGTGCAAGTGCTCAGGCAGCCACAGCAAGTGGCCCCAGCGATCCCAGCATTAATCGGGGAGTGACAAAAGCCAGAGCAGCGTCTGGAACAGGCTGGATTTGGTGGGAATGGAGCTCTGTTATCTCCTGAGCATCCTCACCGCCAGCCCCTGCCCTGTGCCTTCCACCGGTCCCTTTCTGAGCCAACCCCTCCCTGGGCACGTCGGAGCCCGTTGCTGGAGTTAATGAGGCTGGGCTGATTAGCGGAGCTAATTAGGGGCTGTTTGTGTCTCTGGGGCTGAGTCACTGGTGTCGGGGCAGGGCCAGGAGTGGCCCTTTGCTCCCAGAGCTGCCTGGCATCCCCTGCCTGTTCCTCTTGTCTCAAGGCAGGAATCTCTAAATGCTCTGCTAAATTCTCTGGAAATTCCTTTTCTTCCAGCGCCGGGGCTGTAAAACCTCCCCGAGCTCCTGAAACATCCCCCGAAAAATCCCCCAGCGACCATTTCTCCTCTTTCCCTCTGTGTCGGAGCTTTCCCAGAGCTCTGAGCACTTCCAGCAGGAGCAGGGGCTGCACCCACCCCTTTGCAATCCCTCTCTTCCCCTTCCAGCCAGGACTTGAAGGAAATCACACCGGGGTTTGCAGCAAGAGCTGTTTGAAGCTCCTCCAAGTTGGCAGGCTGGTGGTTTGGCTAATTCCTATTGCATGTGCAGCAACATTCCTCCTGGGAATCCTGTGGCTTGGAGTCCCTGATAAAGCCCTGCTGACACCAGTGTTCTCCCACCACTCCATCTGCAAATCTCTTGTTCTTGTTTCAGCCAAAGTGTGACACGGTTGGACCCAGACAGGGTCATCTGGGTGACTCAGAGCAGGAGCTGAAATGCCTGAGGAATTTTCTCCTGCCTGGTGATGGATTTTTCTCTGTGCTGTGCACGTTTGGTGTGTGGCACAGGAGAGGAATCCAGCTCTGCTTTTGGCTTTCAGGATATTTGGGAATATAATAAATTATTTCATAAGATGAAAAAAAAAGGGTGGAGAATGACGCTGAAAATTCCAGTGGAATCCTTCACCCTCAAACCTGCTCACTGCCAGACCACACGATCAGTGGGAAAACAAATGATTTCTACTGGATCAGCACATCTGCCTTTAAAAATGTGGGTTTCCCAATTACTTGCTCCAAGAGCCTTGCAAAGCACTCAACTCACAGGAGGTNTCCAAGAGCCTTGCAAAGCACTCAGATGGGGAGCAACTCACAGGAGGTTTTCACAGAAGACAGCTTGTTTTCTGTGTCTGAAGTGCCCTGTTCACTCCTGGTGACACATCAATACTTAATAATAATAAATCTGCATATGCAGAGATAGGGACAGAGCCTCTCTTGTGCCTGTGTCCACACAAAGAGTTGTGCAGGGCCCTTTATAATAAAAATAACACCAGTATTTATAACCCCTACCTGGGTCATAAACCCATATACTGGCATCAAACTTCCAACCCCAGGATTTGAACTGTGCAGGTCCAGGCTCTGAAATTCTGGGCAAAAGGGGTGAATAGAAAGAGGTGGTTGTCTGCTTTTCCTTTCTCTTCTCCATGTGTTTCCTTCCCCTCAAAGCTGCCCTTGCCCCTCATTCCAACCCCATCCAAAGTGCCCCGTCAGTAAAAACCCTCCTAATAAACCATACATTGTGTGCAACCTCAGTTCTCTGCTTTCCAAATTATGAAGATTGGAACTTCACAAAAAGCCAAGTTTTCAATGCCTCATACATTCTTTCCTCATAGGAATGAGGCTCTTTTTAAAATGGGGTTTTATTTCCCGATTACAAACAGAGCTTTCATGCAGTGAGGGAAGTGATGCCTCCATTCTCAGCAGGCAGGAGCTGACATGGGGTCCCTGATTTACTGATTTACCCCTGCTGAAAATATGACCCTTTTCTTCCTCGTGCAATTCTGTCTTTCTCGAAGCAGTTTCCAAATTATGACTCTACACAAAGATAAAAAAAAAAAAATTGATGTATCTCGTGATTAACTTTACAGGAAATGAGTAAGTGTTCATTTCCAAAGGACACATCCATTTACAAATCTGAAACCCCTCACATAGTTAAGGTTCCTCCTAAGGGAGAACAAGGCTCACCATCCAGGAGCCTTAATGCTCCTTGAGTATTATATTTCCTACATGTATATTTCCTACAGGAAAACACAAGTGAGACACAAAATTGTCAAGGAAAGAGACTGGGCAGCCCTTCCCAGGCAAAGACATTCCCAGGAATTGGTGGGGGAAAGAAAAACCAAGAGATGGCACTGAACAGGGTTGGGTGGGTTATTTCTCTCTTTATTTAGGCCTTTATTTGTGTATTTCACAGCAGCCCCTGAGTCAGAGGCTCATTAAGCCGAGCCCTCAGACTCAGATGACTTTGCAGAACACGGAGCTGTCGCATCTCATTTCTTTTGCCACTTTGGCTTCAAAGCCAAGAGACCCCCGGGGCTGTTCCACAAGCAGCTCCTCACATCTGCAGCCAAAATCTGGGCCTTTGAAGAGTGTTGCTGAGAGGGTTCACTCAGCTTTTGGGAGACCTGGCTCCCAAAAATCCCCCCCTCTCCTCTGTGTTCATCTGAACCTCGGTGTGGAGAAACTTCTAGAGACAGATCTCCAGCAAACCCATTTTAAATGGGTTTTTTTTGCAAGGCAGCACCTATCCCTGTGTGGCTGTTCATGCTTCACTGCCATTATTCCTCTTTGTCCTTCTGTTTGTGGGTTTATGTTCCATTTTCCCTCCTCTCTTGCCTTTAAAATGCCCTTTGGTGAGTTCAGCTCGTGTTCAACTCCATTTATCCCTCCAATTGACAAATCTATGCTTGAAGCAAGGCAGGAAAACTTCCACTTCATGGTCCAGCAACAAGCTCTATGTAAATTTTATGCCTTGAGAGTATTTTTTTAAGGAAAGATACACAGTATTTTAATTGACGTGGGGGTTTAAACTTTGTTGGATTTAAATCCTAACTTCCACAGGTTTAATCTTTTGCTAAGCTCCTATTTTTATTCAGCCCCACAATGGCACAAACTTGAGGGTGTTTTCTCATTTCCTAGTAAATACGGAGCAGAATTTGCTCCCTCCACACTTTCCTGCCCTGTGCTGTAATTAAACAACAAACATTTGGGCACAACTTGTGTTCCAGCCTCACACTGATGCTGGTTTATATTTTGATCTGCACAGTCCACTCTGGATTCAGCCACGCCAGAAACTGCAGCTGCCAAGTGCAATTTTTTGGCTGGGGCAACCAGGCAACTTTCAGACATATGTTAAATTAAATTTTAAATTAGCTTTATTGGTCCCAATATAAACAGGAGGAGAGAGAACAGGCTCTGCACTTTCTGCTTCACAGGGTTGGAGGTAATAGGAAAATACTCCAGCATATGTTTGTGTCCCAACAACCACCACACTCCAGGATTTTTAGGACATTTGTGATAATAATGGTCCAGATCTATATCTTAGAAAAGCTAAAGGGAGTCTCTCAGTTGAATTCTACTGAACCACATCCTTACCAGGCAGAAAGTGGCCCAGCTCCAAAAAAATTAGCAGAGCTGCAAGCACTGACACCAACCAAGGATCTGGCCATATGTGGATTTGGAGGAATATTTTGACTTTATGTTTTCCAGGCATCGTGCAAAACATTGGCTAATTGGCAGCATTTGTATTTAAAAGGCAGATAAAATAGGAACTGTATTTGTATAGCAATGTATAGAAGGAGAGTGGGAGGAGAGAGCTAATGGATGTAATCTTTAAAAGGGAGAAGCAAAAACTCAGTTTTAGGGCAGCAACACATTCCCTTTCCAACATCTTGTAGTTAAATCCCAGCCCATTTCCTTGCAGAGCTTAAATCCCTCTGGGTATTTGTTTTTCCCTTTAGAGCAAAGAAATGCAGTGATTCCCAAAGAACAGCCAAGTGGCTTCTAAGCAGCAAAGTGTGAAGAACTGACCCTGTGCTGCTGGGAGAGAAGAAATCAGAGTAAAATGGAGCCTGGGAAGAAATCAGGGTGAGGGGGGAAGGTGTTTTAAGCGGAGGTTTTATTCCTCTGATATGATTGGTAATGAATTAAACTAATTTCCCAAGTGTTCTGCCCAGGACAGCAGTTGGTGAGGGATCTGTCCCTGCCCTTCTCTCGACCTTTCATCACCTTTTCTCTCCCTGTGCTGCTGAGGAGGGGATGATGGAGCAGCTTTGCTGGGCACCCAGCCAGGGTCAGTCCACCCCAGATGGGCAAATACTTGCTTTAAGTTTGTTTGCTTGGAGCCTGATATGAATCCCCCCCCAAACCCAGCTATTTATCAGGTGAAAAAACCTTTCCCCATTACGAGTCCCCACTGCAGAACCAATATTTGATTTTAATATTGTGTGTACAGGCACTTGTAGAATAAACAGGCCTGTTTGCATTGTTAGCTGGGCTCCTGGAGACACAAAATCACATTCCCAGCTCTGCTCATTTTTCCCTTTCCACAGCAAGTTCATACAAAACTTTTAGGAAGAGAATAAGTCCAAGTCTCACTGATACCAGTGGGATCACTGGGAGCTGCCCAGTGCTTCCAGCTCATCCTGTTTGTCCTCACACCACCAAACCTGTGTTTGTGCCATCAGGTGCCAGCACACCTCGTGTCCCAAAGGCTCTTCCAGGGTTTCAGACCCCCAGTTTCAGCAGAGGCAGCAGCCCCAGAGCCAGATGTTTGGATCCTTTCCAGCTGTGGGATCATCCCTGCCCACACGAGCAGCCACATGTTTGAACAGTGGCTCTCCCAGGGACTGAAATCCTGTGGGGAGCAGAAAACATTGCTTTTTCGAGGATGGTCACCACGCTGGGAAATGCAGAAATCTCCCCTTTGCAACTGCTGGGCTGGTGGTTTTCCCTGTTCCCCCCTGCCCAGGGCAGCTGTGCCCCTTTCCAGCCTCCTCCAGCCAGGGGCACTGGGGCCAGAACACATTTTCTTCATCAAATCTGTTTTTCACATCCCCCCATTGCTCTGCACGTGGTTGGGGTCAGCACCCACCACACTGCTCAGTCCTGCAATCCCTCCCAGTGCTGCAGCCACACAGTGTTTCCCTCTGCCTGCTCTCCATGGATTGCTCCCTGCTCCAGATCTCTGGAATATGTTCCTGTGCAGCTTTGCAGGCTGTAAATCAAATGTGTGTCTCCAAAAAGCCTTTTCAAGCAGCAGCTTTGAACATTGCAAGATTCTCCCTCTGTAAATGACCCTGATTCAGGATAAAGTTATTCCTAAGATTTTTTCTGAGTTATTTTACAGCTTCTTGAGTGTGGATTAACCCTTTCAAGCTGATGGATTTGCTCTTGTGCAGATGAGGAATTGAGCTTGTAGTTTTTATTTCTCCCCAGACCTCACTTGCAGTTTATCATTTGCATCTGCAGGTTCCAAGGCTCAGTGCAGCCTGGGCAGATGTTTGAAAAGATAAAGAGGTAACAAAAGGAAGAATCCAGCTGTGTCCTGCTGGACTCACTCTGTCACTCCTGGTTCACTCCCCGGATCCCTGAGGGAAACAAATCAAATTGTGTTTGCTTTGATCACACAAATATCTTTCCCAGTAGCTCCAAGTGCACTATTAGAGGCCTGTTTAGAGCCCTAATTAAGGTTTCTGCCACTTAAATCAAGTTGAACACCATGCAGAGAACTGAGTAATAGGACCCAGCTCTCCCCAGCAGTTTGGATAGTTTCTACACAAAGGGAAATAAATGGCATCCATGCAAGTCCCACAGTTTTCCAGCAGGGGTGTCCAGTGCTAATTCTCAGGGTTTGAGCCTCTTCTGTGCAGGGTCCAGAAAAGAGGGAGTGGGACACGTTGTATCCTGAACGCTGAAATGAGACCCTTGGAGGAGGGAAATCCTCATTTACAGCCAGAAAGGCTGCAGGAAGTGTGAGCTGGTAGAGTCCTCCTTGTTCCCTACAACTCCCATCTCAATCTGCCAACCTCACCTGTATCCAAACCCTGCTTTGGATGCTCCTGCTGCAGGGATGGCCTTGCTCTCTTCTGCCTCATTTACAAACTGGTCCCCAAACAGGATCCAGCTCACTCTGCTGTTGCCATGAGGGAGGTGTATTTTCCAGCTGCCTTCTTTATAATTTCACCTCTTCCTTTTGTGGCTTGGGAGGAATTACCTTCTCTTGGTTTTATCTGCCTGGGAAGCAGCAGGTGTTTCCAGAGCCTCTAATTCTTTAGGATAAATCTCTCTGCTGCTTCACCTGTAGCTGCTGTTTTGCAGCACCTCTGGTTGTGTTATAGCTGGGATGTGCTGATTTCCATCTGCTTTTATTTCCAGATTTCATTCCACTCCTTTCCATAAACAAGAGCCAGTAAATCTCATTTCACCAGAGTGTATTAATGATGAATTCACATCCAAGCCCCTTTACAGACCTTGGCTTTAGTTATGGTGTTTACACCTCCAAAGAAGTCACGTTTTTCCTCTTGCACAAGAATAATGTTGTTTTCAAAGGCTGTTGGAGCTCGATGGGGGAACTGTAAGAGTGCCTGGGGGAACTCTTTGTGAACCAACACTGGGCTGTGCATTCCCAGCTGCAGCTTTTCCTGTACCTTGTACATGAAACCCCTCCCTGTGCCCGTATTTCTTCAGTGTCCTGGCACTGAAACTGAAATAATTCTTCCTCCCCTGCTCCAGGAAGCAAGTCTGGTTTTGTGAAGCATTTCCCAGGTCAGTATCCAGCTCCTGGGCTGCAGCTGCCACTGACTTTTCATTTTTGCTACTGATTTATTTGCAAACTTCAGGGTCTCTTTAGGCCTCCTCTGAACAATGGAAGTGGGTTGATGAGAACTAAACTCTCCAACCCCCAGCGCCCTAATTACTGTCCAAAATTGAAGTGCTAATTGTGAAATGGTGTGTGCTTCAGCTGCCTGCATTCAAAAGCCCTTTATCAGGGGGCTTGGGGCAAGTTTTGGCTTTGTTTTGGGGCTGCAAAGGGGGGTTTCATGAACATAAGGAAGCACAGAACTGACAGGGGGTGCCCACACTCACCTTAGTGGGTTAAATATCCCAAATCCCAAGCAGTGAGTACAAACTGCTCCATTGCAAGCTTTGGGAATGGTGGAACAGCTGCAATCCCTGCCTGAGAGCAAAGCCACTGCTTTCAAGTCTTGGAAACACCAAGGCTGGGAAATTTATGGTCCTTTCTTCTTGCACCAGCTAGACTTGAAGACAGTTTTCCCCAATAACTCATCAGGTCCTTTGTATCATTTAATGCTCTCAGAGATAAATAGTCCATGACATCATCTCACAAAGGAAGCAACTGTAAAGGAAAATTGTTTGTGCTTGGCACTTATTGGGACTAGAAAACATACATTGAGTTACATTCATTAATTTAGGCCTTTTTTTTTTTTTTTGGTTGGTACTTGGTGCCAGGGAATTCCAGAGCATGAAGCAATTTGTGCAGGTGGTGTGTTGGGCAGGGATGTCAGAGCCCTGTGTCCCAGCAGGACCAGGCTCTGCCCTCCCTGTGAGTCCCCAGCCTGTCCCCAGCTCCGTGCTGTGGCTCTGTGACCCTGAGGGAGCCATTCCTCCCTTCCCTGCCATCCCACCCCTCTCCCAGCTATTCCTGCCCTTCTGGCTGCTCGTGGCAGGGCCTTTCCTTGTGCTTTTGACCCACAAATCATCCCACACACAGCACCAAGCCTTGTCTGGCTCTGGGTGGCTCTTGGGGGCTCCTGGAGAACAGGAACAGTAACACCAAGGGTTAAACTTGGTCAGGCTTTGGAAGGTAATGAAGGAAATCCAAAGTGCTGTGGGTCCTTCCCAGCTCCCAAAATGCTGCTGTCTCATCCCAAAGGAGCTGGATCATCCTGGTTCAGAGCATCACAAAAAATATCCCATCACAATTCCCAGGAACTCGGCGAGACCTTGCTGCTTATAAATCAGAAATCAGTGGTAAGGAAGTACTAACCTTGGATCTGAACGAGCCCCCGGCTCCCGAGAGCCCCCTGTGCCCCAGCCCATCCCTGATCCCTGGGAACAAAGCCTTGGCACAAGCCTGCCTTGTCCCGGCACCGCGGGACTGAGCTCACATTCATTAGTGCTGGGCTGCATTTGCATAAGCAACGTCTCAACAAGCCCTTTATCACTGGGACTCACGGAAATCACACAGTGGATGGCTGTGCTGACTTTGCCTCGAAATTAGGATGATTTATTCATTATTTGGGGCTGCTGTGAGTGCACACAATTAGAAACGAGGGGCAGAGCAGGGGAAAGGCTCCCGGGGTCCCCCCTGGTCTGTGCCCTCCAAAGGCCACGAGCAAAGGGCAGCAGAAGAGCAAAGCACGACTGGGATGCACTGGCAAAGACTGGGGGGCACAGAGAGGGTCATTGGGAATTCCTGGGGCATCTGCTCCAAGCTGTGATGATCCCGAGGGTGCCCACGCTGTGATCCCACTGCTGTTCACTCCACAGCCACTTCCCGTGGAGTGTTCCCAGCAACTGGTCTCCTCTTTTCTCCCAGGGGTGACAGAGCTTTACTGAGCAAACGGGCTGGGAGGGGAGAGGGGGACCAGCACCTCTTCTGCAGGGAAAGGGGACAAAACCCAGCCTGCAACAGCTCTGAGCTCTGCAAGGGTGACACTCTACTTTTCCAGATTAAATCCCAGCTCCAACTTTTAGTTTCTCTGTGACCTCAAAGCGACGTGGTGTGTGCACAGCCCCTCTGTGGGACACGTTACCTGAAACATCCCCTGTCGAGGTCTATCAGGGCACCCCAGGCTGGGCTGAGCTTTGCTGGGAAGAGCAGATCCTGGGAAGAGCAGCATCCCACCAGCTTTTGGGAGCATTTTGCTCTCAGGAAGGAACAGCTTGCCAGGAATATTTTAAAACGTCTGCTGGTGGAGAGGTTAAACCCAAATGTTCTTCACAGCCTCTTATTCAGTAATAAATTGTGTTGCTCTTCCAAATGCTCAGTCTGTTGGAGGGATAAAGTGTGAACGGTGCCATCAAAATGCAGCCTGACCTCCCCGAGTGCCAAAACACAGTTATTTCCCTCCTAAGGTTTGACAGGAGAAAGGAAAACATTCTTCCCTTTCAGAGAAGAGTTTTACAAGATGCTTCAAGTTGTTTTTGCTCCGTGTGTGCCCAGCAGTGTGAGGAGCTGACCCAGGCAGTGAGTGCAGCTCCATGAAGTGGAGCAGGGGAAGCCTCTCCCTGCACTTGCAAAAACACGGACTGAAAATAATTCCCGTGCTCTCCCTGCCCTCTCCTTGGCAAGACTGTGCTTCTTCCTCCCTCACGTGAATCCTTCTGGATGGAAGAGGGAGGAGAAGCCTCCCTGATCCGTGGAGGGGTCAGGGAATTGAGCTTGCCAGGAAAACAGCTTTGGGAAGTGGCTGCTGCTGAGCTGGGGCAGCACCAGAACTGCTGCCACACTGTTTGTCACATCATCAGAGATGTGTCACATCCTCACGTGCTGGAGTTTCCCTGGGATCCCATCCCTCGACCCGGGGAAACCCTCACAGCTTCCCTCCCATTAATTCCTCTTCCATTCCCAGGAATTCTCCGCCTCTCCCTGGCAGAGCTGGGCACATTTCCTTGTGCTCCAGAGCTCCTCACCCTTCCCTGTGTTCCAGAGCCCACCACACCCCCCTGGGCAGCTCATGGAGCTGATTCTTGGATTCAGAATCTCAGCAGCCCCCGGGGAAAAGTGGCCCAGCCCCATCTCTCTGCAGAGAGTTCCTCACCCACTCTGCAGCTCCAAAGCAATTTCTTCCTCCAGGAGATCTCTGCTGCTGTTCAGTGCCACCCCATGTCCTCAGAGCACTGAACAAAGTCCCTGGGCATCTCTCCTGGTGATGCCAGCAGGCACTGCAAATACTTCAGACAGAAAACAACACCACAAGGAAGCCAAAATTGCCATTAAAGCGTGAGGGAACAAACACAGCCCTTGAAATTCCACGCAATCCACAGAACAGCAAACTAATCAATGTCACTTAAATCCCTCTCTGAATCCCTGTGTCATATTTGGTTTGTGTACAAAATAAGAGTGAAAATGGATTCGGTTTCTTCCCACAAATAGGCTTTGTTCATTTTAATAGGATGGATATTTTTGTGCATCCCTCTCCCAGTCTAAGAGATGAAAGTGTAGATATGAAAGACTGACTGTTCCCAAAGCTCCTGCAAAATCAGTAATCCCATTACCAGGGAAAACCAGGATTTGTCAATGGCAGCTCAGGTGTTCTGACTGCAGAATTCAAGACTCTGGGATGGTTATTTAGAAGAATTAAAGCACCTAAAGATTCTGATAAACCTTCCTGAGTTTTCCACTGGCAACTCTGGGAATTAGATTTCTAACTGTACTTAAATGTTTACAAAAATCTGACCCCTCAGGCCCAATTAATTTTGTCTGAGCTTAACACAGCATGGAAAGTCTCTTTAAAGGCTCTGGGCAGCTCTGGCTCCTGTTATCTCAGAACTGCCTTTGAGGTTTGGTCACTTGGGTACTCAGACTCCACGTGAGAAAATCACTTTTCTTCCAGGGATGAGGCAGTGAAAAGGCTGAATAGTGACACCTTATGATGGAGCCTTCAACAACCATGAGATTCCATGAGACTCAAGGATGGCCTGGATGTGTCTCTGAACCCAAAATTGTGAGTGAAGGTGCTGTGTGCCTGTGGGGACTGAGTGACACGTTAAAAAAGGCCAAAAGAAAGACCCCAAAGTGGGTTTGTGCCCCCTGCAGCAGTTGGGGTCATGCTGTCTGTGGCCTCTGAGGTGCCTGGGGATGGGCTCTCCTTTCCATCTTCCCTGGGACGTTGTGCCAAGGCACCTTGTGTAAAACTGCACCTGAGGGAGATCATGGCCAGGATATTCCTGAGCCTCCTCCCACTGCTCTAATGTGAAAGGAGACTTAGGAGAGAACCAGGGCCAGGGTAATCAATGGGAGTCATTCCCCTGGGGTGAGAAATCCCGGGGTATTTTACACAGAGCCTCTGGAAGAAGAAGTTGTGAGTTTTTCCCATCCTTGGTGATCCAAACCCCAACTCTCGTGGGACTCTGTGGGTGGGTGTTTCTGTGTATAAACCCAAACCTGACACCCAGGAAAGGCTCCTCGCTGGGGCTGTGGCTGCTGGAACCTGCAGCACTTGCTCCTCTCACCAGCCCAGGAAATAACTCCTGCTGAAGCACCTTATTGTGTCCTCTTGGCAGGTGCCTAATGTCGAGGTGTCAGAGGAGATGGAATAAACTCCTTGCTGCAGATTGGGCTGTCTCTGTGCTGCTCCTCCAGCTGATGGATGAGTGTTACCCGAGCTCTTGGAGCAGCAGCTGCATCTCAGGAACTGGAAAAGCTGCACTGCTCCACTGCCAGAGCAGGCAGGAAGCAACAACCCATCCCTGCTGCAAAGGAAACTCCTCTGCATCCTCAGCACAGCAGCTGCTGGCAAGGCAGGAGGAGCTGCAGGGTGGAACCAGCATGAGCCTGGAAGGTGGAAAAGAGAGATAAGAGTTGGAGAAGGAAAAAAGCCCAGGGATCAGTGTAGATGGCTCTTTACCCTCCCCTTTGGTGCTGTGCAGAGCTGAGCACAGATATTTCAGTGTACAGATATTTCAGCTGCTCTTGCTGAGCTCCCTCAGTCCCTTCTCTTCCCCCCAGCCTCCCTGCAGGAGCCTCTGCCTCTCCAGGGGTGTTTGTGGCCCTGCACATCCTCATTACTGAACCAAAAGCAGAATCCAGACCCTCTTTGCCTCTGGAATTGTCCCCACGGAGGCCTGGAGTGGGATGGGGGTGGCAGTGGCTGCACTTTCTGTGCCCTGTTGCTGCTCCCAGCACCTCAGTTCCTCTGCACACTGGCCCTGTATTTCCTGTCTGTATTAAAGGAATATTAACCTGTCCCAGGTTCCTGAGCCAGGCCCTGCCCAGCACAGAGCAGAGCCCATTGATTTTGAAGTGCCCACTCTGCTCTGCTCTGATTTACACCCCGGGGCTGTGGCCATTCTTTTGGCTCTGATCACACGTTGCTCTGATGGTTCTGCTTTCCTGACAGCTCCTCATAGCTCCTCACAGCTGCCCAGGCCCCTTCCAGCTGTGCCAGCTGTGCCACCCCCTCTGCTCACCCCTCAGGGCAAACTGGCATCAGCAGGAGCCTACAAGGCCTATAATTTCCAATCTATTAACTCTGAACTTCACCACATAAACTCAACTGGCCCTTGTGAGTCCCTGTCCCAGTTATTGCCATAAATCACCCCAGATAGGCCAGGCCCCAATCGATGGCAGGGAATTACAGCCCAACATTAGATTTCATCATACATGACTTGAACGATTACCTTTCTGTCCTGTGGTATGAAGACTCATGAAAATTAATAGTCTCTCTGTGCCCAGCTGAAATGTTTATGGGGCAGCATCACCCACCCTGTATTTCTTACTTAAAACCTCACAGTCATTTCTGGGCACTTCCAACCACCCAATCGTTTTTTAAATTGGCTGTTGTATCAAAAATACTGAAACTTTATGGGATTTTTTTTTTAAGCCTGTTGTTTTATGGTCTCCTTCTCCAGAAAGCTTTTAATGTCCCTTCCATAAAAGTGTTATGTCCCAGTGGATTTTGGGTTGTGCAAGGGCACAGGCAGGGCTGAGCTCTGGCCACAGCTCCCACTGAACCTTGTGCAAACCCAGGGGCAGGATGGGCACAGGGTGCATTAATGTGCCTGTTCTTGGGACAAATTAATGTCTCTCTGCCCCAGAGCTGCCAGTTTAGCATGACCAGTGTGGATCATCCAACACGAAGTGCTGGCCTCAAAAATCTGAGTGGCCTTGAGCAGATTTTACTAAACCTTGAATGGTCTCAGGTGTGTTGATGAAGCAAGTGAAGGATTCAAGCTGTGATTTTATATTGCAAATATTTACCTGTGATTTTATATTGCAAATATTTACCTGTGATTTTATATTGCAAATACTAATCTGTGTCATAAAACGCCTCTGACAATTTGAGTCAGGGACCTGGGGCTTTGAAACCCTGTGAAAACAGGGTGTTTTGGGACACCCTGGGTTCTGTTCCTTGCTCCCCTGACTCCATTCCTGCTTGGCACCACTGTCTGGGGGAATATTTCCTGCAGCTCCATGAGCAGACACTATTTCACCTCTGAGAACTATTTGAAAGATCTGCTTTCAGCCTTACTATGGATTTTTGTGCAAGCCACAGGTAGATTTCAGAGCTGTTCTGATCCCTGAAGATGCTTTTGGCCTTGGCATCCTTACAAACAACATCACACACGTACCTGGTGTTAGGGAGCAAAAATCTCTTATTCAATTTCTTTGGTTCCCAGCTGTCAAATAATTTCTTGCATCCTGGAAGTTCCAGAGATTAATTTGTTCTCATAAATGGCATAGTCTGTGCTGTGAGACATAGGGAGGAAAACATCATTAGTAGGAGAGGACAGCTAACAAATTTTAAGCAATAAATGTTTTTGATGCTGTAACCACCAGATCAGGAGGTAGGGAGGTGGAGGAGGCTGATTTTTCATTTCTTTAGAAATGGAAGCCATTAAACCTTTCTCATTTTTCTGCATTACACAAAAATGAATGAAAAAGTTTTCAAAATCCACCATAATGAACTTCAGCCTGTCAAATTTTCCAAATTACTGTGCTGTTGAGAAAACAAATTTCATTTTTGAAACAACCTCCTGAAATGAACCCCTCAAACTACACTGAAAACATCACAACAGGGTGTTTTGACACTGAGGCACTTCACCTCATTGTGGGGATGGGGAATGTTGTCAGAACTGACACAAATTCCCCAAACACATCAACTCCAGAGAGCAGCATTTATTAGACTACACAGGAAAATGGAAAAAAAAACCAATCTTAGACTCTTCACCCAGCTCAGGAGGAAGGACAAGCAGTGATTTCATGTTGTGTCACCCAAACTCTGCAGGAAGGCTTTGAGCATCAATATTCACATCTCCCCAAGCACTTTGATGGAGCTCAGGCCGTGGGGACAGTCCCCAAAAGAGCCCAAATTGCAGCACCCACGTGCTGAGGGTGGGCTGGCTCTGCACCCTCCCTCTCAGGCTCCCACCCCATCGATGTGCAGCCCATAAAACCCAGAGCAGGGTTTTATGTGGCCACTGGAAATCAATGCAGGGAGATGGGGCTGAATGGAAAATCCTGTCGTGCTTTCAGTGTTGCCTTTGGGCACAGAGTGTCCCAACCATCACCCCCTCCCTCTGCACAGGGCTGGCTTTGGCACACACCTTCAAAGAGGAGCAAATGGTGCAGCTTTAGGGGTATTTTCCATTTCTTTCCCCTCCAGCCCGTGTCCAGAGCCTGCACACTGGGGTGGGTGCCCCAGGACTACCTGCTTCTCATCATGGAAACCTTCCAGTTCTCGGTAAAACATCCATTTTCTTCTGCTTGGAGATCAAAAAAGCCCCCAGTGATGATGCTATAAATAGCATTTCCTGAGCTGGTTTGCAGGGCAGGAGCTGCACATGAGGAATGTTGGTGTGAGCTCAGCACCTTTAATTGTGTGCTCTGGAACAGGAGCAGCATGAGCTCATGTCTGCCTGCAGAACTGCCTGGAAATGGGAGCTTCAGGAACTCAGCATCGTTGGAGAACTTTGACCTGAAATAGCCCCTTTTTCTGGGTGACACCCAATATTATTTTCTGTCTGTGACACCCAATATCATTTTATCATCATGGCTTACTGTGAGTAACAGGGGAGCCAAGAGTCCCTGCCCTGGGAATTCTGCAGCTCCAGGGAAACTCAGTGTTGTAAATTGTGTGTAAAGGGACACAGCTGACTTCAGGACTCCACACTAAACCCTGATTTGACTTTCTACTTCATCTTCACATTTTCCCACCCACTCTTTCCTCCTCCTTATGTCACATTTGTTTTACATTTAGTTGTTACAGAAACTCCAAGTTTTGCAAATGTAATAACAATTTTCTCTCTAGAATACTGAGTTTCCCTTGGCAACTGCCTCAGCTCCTGGATTCAAAAACTTATTTTCTTGACCTATAAATAGGAAAAAGAGGCCAGCTGTAATGCAGATGAAATGTGCCCTACATGATCTGGGATTCTCTTCCAAGTCCTGGGAGCCAGAATTAACTTGTGTCTCTCCCTTCCCTTTTCTACCTTTTTTGTTACAAGTCCAAACCTGATGTAATCCCATGAGGAGCTCCAGGAACCAGGACTCCAGACCTAATATTTAATGTCATGTGTCAATGCTTCCCTCACACTCAGCTGTCATTGTACCCAAAATACAGCTTTTTTCTGCCACTTTTCTTGAGTTTTGTTCACTCAGGAGCAATGTAATCCAAGGAAAAAGAAGCCCCAGGAAAGGAACACTTTCACTATAACCTCCTAAACCTCACGTGTCTCCCTTGGGTGCTGAAGATATTGGAGGGGAGGAGATGATGATTTAGTGTTGTTTCATTCATACCCCCACCCAATCTGTCCCAGCAACAAGGGTGTCACTGTGACTTCATCTCACTGTAACACAGATGCTGTGTGGGCTACAAAACAATCCTCCAAAAAAAAATAGAATAAAAATTTGGTTCTTGCTTTTATATAACTTAATAAAAGCAAGACTTGCTGTTCTGACCCAGGGGCAGTGGAATTGTGTTTGCAGTTTTAGCAGAAGTCAGTGCTGAGCCTGAATCTGATCTGAGCTTAAGGAGACAAGTGTTTTGGTGACAACACCAGGGATTCAGGAAGAATTTGTGTGCAGGTTTGCAGCAAAATCTGGGTTTGTGTCTTGTTTTCAGCATTTCCTGGAGTAAAACCGTAGGAAGCAGGAGCTGGAAAAAGCCAGACCTCACTGCAGGGGCTCATCTACCACGGCCTGAGCTTCAGGAAT
>WEIV01013346.1:92553-200224 GCA_013390005.1 Calyptomena viridis | reverse complement strand
GATGTCCCCTGGCCCCGATGTCCCCTGTCCCCTGTCCCTGATGTCCCCTGATGTCCCCTGTCCCCGATGTCCCCTGTCCTTGATGTCCCCTGTTCCCGATGTCCCCTGTCCCCGATGTCCCCTGGCCCTGATGTCCCCTGTCCCTGATGTCCCCTGTCCCCGATGTCCCCTGGCCCTGACCCAGCTCGGGCTGAACTGGGAGCTCTGCCTGCAAAGTTTCCAACAAAAACACCAGAGGAAAAAAGTTCTGGTGCTCGTAGCCTGAAGTTTTCCTGCAAATTGCCCTGAATGGCTCGTGCAGCCCCAGGAGTGGCAGTAAATAAATAGATGTTCTCCAAGCACAACAGGCAGGTCTTTGCCAGGCCACACTCCCAAGGTGACTTGGCACGTTTTCAGCCCACCAGTTTATTTTTCTGGCATGGTTAGCACGGGTCAGCAGTGTGCTTGCAGACTAGAACAACAGAAGGAGTAACAGAAAAAAACTTGTAGGTTGGAGAACTTGTGGATAAGTGTCTCCTCATTTCCACTTCGGTTTCCTGCACATCAACCTTTGAATTCAGAGGGACAGATGCTCATCAGCTCAATAAAACCTTTCCATTCTGCAAACTTTCTAGGCAAAGAAAACCTTGGAATGGAATTCAAGAGATGTAGGAGTTGGATTTTATTCCAAAGGTCAGTGACTTCTCTCTCATTTATTACTGGACTCAGCAGTTTAAAATCTTTAAAATCACTGAGGTCTGTGTTTGTCTTACCCATTTGGAATTTGATAATGATTTATTAATAGTTTCATGAAATAAATGCTTTCTAGGGAAGGCATTTCCATGGCAAGTGTCAGCCCTGTGTCCATTCTGTCATATCAGGGATTCTGTCACTGGGCTGGATCCAACTCCTGTGTGAATGAGACAAAATGAACTGGGATGTGGCCTTAGAAGCCCTGTCTGCTACTGGGAATTATTTTTTTTTAATGCAAACACATGTTTTCTGGCAGCCACGTTGTGACAGATGCCTGCTTTGACCTTTGGCTCCAGACATGGGATCCTCTGGATGTACATTCATCAGTTTTTCAAGCACTCTAAGACTACTGACCTTGCTAATGTTCATTTTGCTGAATTGTCCTCATTTCTAGAAAAATAGAACCAGGTCACAGGAGCAGAAATGATACCAGTAACAAAAAAACAACCCCTGGTTTGCAGCAAGGTCAGGACCAAAATTCCCTGGCTGAAGCTTTGTTTGTAGTGCTGCTTTTAATTTGGGGCCCTGACAATGCTGAAGCCTGAAAATGAAATGTAAGAGGGACAGAATCCCGTGCAAAGGGGCTGCCAGAATTAATATACACACACAAGCTGGGGGTGTCCAGTTCTCCTGGCAGCTCCTTGGTTTGGGAGAAATTTGGATTTGGAATAGTCAGAGTGCAAGGAAACACCCCACCAAAAAATGCCTCCTGTT
The DNA here is from genome assembly GCA_013390005.1 of Calyptomena viridis. Lineage (NCBI taxonomy): Eukaryota > Metazoa > Chordata > Aves > Passeriformes > Eurylaimidae > Calyptomena > Calyptomena viridis. Next base: position 198,778 of record WEIV01013346.1, on the reverse strand, counting down.
TATTGTTGCAGTTAGAGTGGTTCCCCATTTAGATGGGCCTCTATAAAATTTATACTCACTTAATATCTTTTTTTATTATGCAGTTAATCACAGGGAAAAATAAGGAGGGAGAGAGCCTGAAGGTCTCTATTTCATCTGCTTAATCAAGTGCTTGTCGTGGGGGAGGCAGTTTGGTAATCATTTATTTCAGTGAGATGGTTTGTGTTGGAGGGTTCCTGGGGGGGATTTGTGACCAACAGGGCCCTGCAGGAATTACTGTGACAAGGAAACACAGGTCATCTCCAACGTGGGCTGAGGGACTTGGCTTCCTTGGAAAAGTCACCCTGCTCAGCTGGGACATCCCTGGGAGCAGCATTTTCCTTCCTCTGGGATCTGCTCCCCCTCCCTGACTCCAGTTCCAGACTCTGAATAATGGTCCTGATTTTTCATTTATTGTCTCTTCATTTGTTACCACCTTCCCCAAGTCAACTTTGCCCATAACATAATTGCAATTTGATTGGATTTGGAGTGAAGTAAAATCACGAGGCCACAACATGTGACTTTGTCCACTTCTCTCCTGCAAGACAAGGCTGAGATTAAATGGCAGGAGGAATTATTTGGACCTTGTCTTGGCTCTGGAAAGAATGGAAGAAAAACACCTTGATGGGGAACCTCAACCAAATAAGCCCCAAGAATGAGAAAGCATCAGCTTGGCTTTTTTTGGGAGCCACAAGGAAGGCATGGCTGAGGCTTTACACTAAATAATAGCAATAATGTTTTATTATCTTCTTTGTTTCAGCAAGGAAACACTAAAAATCAAAGAGATATAAATCATGGCACCAGTGCCTTGGTGTGCAGGGCAGGAAACGAGGCAGCTTTGGGGAGAGAAGGTGCAAAGTGCAGAGTTTAATGCACTTGGGTTTCTAAATGCATCTCTGGGTTCTTAGAGCACAGTTTTGTCCTTCTCATTTTAATTTGGTTCTGTGCCCAAGTTTTTAATGCTAACATGGACCCCAGCAAAGAATAAATGAGATTTAAAAAATAACATCAAAATTGACAGGGAAAAGACTCTGTGGGAAGTGCCAGTGTTTCCATCTGAAAAAAAAATAGGTTTAGATTTAGGAGAGGGCTGGACTGGATGGAAAAAATGGTCTCTTCTAGTTCTTTGTTCCTGTGATAGAAAAGTACATGACAAGAGGAAGAAGCTCTAAAAAATGGTTCTAAATACCTAAAAAAGAACCTAAAAAATAGATGCCCAAAATTCTCTGTTGGTCACCAACTATTGCAGCAGTACAAGTGCTGGATACCTGCTCAGAGTGCAAACCAACCTGGCTGGAAGAAAACTACAGCAATGATTTGCACTTGACTCATTCCCATCCTCTGCTTTTTAATATCAGACACCTTTTTAATGAGAATTCTGTGATAATGAAATTTTACTTAGAGAAAATTGATTTTGCTATTAAAAGTTACTCTAAAGTAAGTGGGGTTTGAAACAGTATTAAGTGTGAAAGACCAAAGCTGCAAATGAAATGTATCTGAATATAATCATATAATGGGTTTAGATTAGAGCTTAAATTATGAGCACAGCAGCTTTGAAAGGTGCACTTCCCAGTCCTCAACCTGAAAAGGAACCTTGTCTTGGAGCAGGAGATTTAATGAGCCACCTCAGAGGCTCAGAACTTCTGTGCTCACAAGCTGACAAGAGAAATCTGGGACACAACATCCCCCAGTAAGGATTTAAACAGGGGGAAATAATTTAAATGAATGCTAATAAAATTCCAAAGGCTCCCAATGCTGCCCAGGAAGGGCCACACGTGCCCTGTGTGTGGGAAGGGAGAAAAACCAGGCTGCTCCCAGCCCTTGGAATGCCCCTGGATCCAGGTGTGCACAGCCAGGGAGGGAAGGGCAAGGTGGGAAAATCCACACCAGGCCCTGCAGGAGCTGGGAATTCATTCCACTTTCCCAAAAACGTGGGAATTATTCCCAGCCTGGCTTTGGAGGTGGCTCCTTAATAACCCCAGGGTCATCCCTGAGGTGCTGGAGCAGCAGAGAATGTGCCCAGACCTCTGCACTGGGGTTTGGGGGGATTTTTGATCTCTAAAAAAGGAAGATTCATGGACTGGCTGTTCCCTTTCTCAGCCCATTACCTCCCTAAGTGCCCAGCAGCCAGGAGGAGAATAACACCACTTGTTCTTGCTCTTAACAGCAAAGATGGGCTGTTGGCAAATAATAAATACTTCACACTTGCATGTTTGCTTTTGCATGGAAATTAATGGGTTGTGAGGTTAAATTATGTATTTCCAATGTACTTTTCCCCAAGGACATAAAAATATTTTAAGGGGATGGCTCTTTAGTGGTTGTTAAAAGACAATGGACATCCCTCTCCTGCTGAAAGCATTACTCAGACTGGGGAGTGGTTTCTATTCTTCATCAATCAGAAGGAATACAGGATTACATAGTTAAAATAAAATGTATTTTGGCAGTTCCCAACTCGTCCTGGTCATTTTGAGTTTTGATATACATCTTCCTGATGTGTTTTCCCATCCCACCCACAAGCACATCCCTTCATTCTGGAAATCGATGCTCTAAACTGGAAAGATGCCATTTATCTCCCAGCATTGTGGCACATCCCTTGTAAAGATTCCAATAGATCTGTAAGCCCCAGAGTTTATTGGTATAGATGGGCACATAACTGAAGTATTATCTTAGCAGGAACTGCTTGGGGAATATAGATGGATTTTTGTGCACTGAAATTGTATGATCAATCATAGGATTGGGCTGCACAAAGCAAAGCCTTGCTGATGTATCTCTGCCATTAGAAAGACATTTTAAACAGTTGCTTTCTATCCTGAGGGGTCTGGAAATCCTGGTGCAAGTGGTTTCCAGGCTCAGCCAGGGCAGGGCTGGCAGGGAATTGTTTCCTCAGGGACCATGGGGCTCCCTGTGCAAGAGGAACAACAAGACAAGTGGGTTTGCTGTTACTCAGGTACTCGTGGGGAGGAGACTTGGGCCCAGAAATTGGTCCAAAGGAGATAAAATGCTTTGAGTTTGAGTTCCCTGGTTGTATTTCAGCTCCAGTGGTCGATTCTGGTGTTCTGTGCTCAGGCCCAGCTTATTAATTTCTGTTTGAGAGGGGCAGGGAACCCCAAATCCCTGAAGGGGACAAGCAAGAAAGATGGGGAGAGAGTGTTTACGAGAGAATGTAGTGACAGGACAAGGGAGAAGCTGTGGCTGCTCCATCCCTGGGAGTGTCCAAGGCCAGGTTGGAGCAGCCTGGGACAGTGGAAGGGGTCCCTGCCCATGGCAGGGGCAGGAATTGGCTGAGCTTTAAGGTCCCTTCCCACCCAAACCATTCTGTGATGATGGAAATGCTGATTTTCCCCTGTCCTGTTCACTCTCAGGGGCTCCTGAAGCCTTTAAAAGACACGGTGCCCATTGATTGTGGCCAGGACATTTTTATCTAAAGCTCTTCCACTCCTTAGGAGCATCAGTAACAAAAGCTCAGCCTGTACAAAGCCACCCTGGCCCCTGGGATGAAAACACGTCCATATATTCTTGCACAGGTTGGGTTTGGCCCCTCTGCTCTTCATCCTGCAAATGCCAGACCAGGAATCCCACCAGAACATGCTTTTTATCAGGGAAATGTGTCAGGACCCAGTTCTTGAAGAATTCCCTCCTCCTCAGGCCAACACTTCCAGCAGAGGAGCAGAGAGCTGGGAACTGAGGGAGAGATGGAGGCATTTTGTAATGCAGCATCTACTTGAGAAAATGAGACAAGGTAGTAAAAAAAGCTTCATTTTGGTGACATATCCAGAGCAGCCACGTTTGAGGCAATCTGATATCCCCCAAAAATAACAGCTCTGCCTTGCAGTGGCTGGCACTTGATTTTAAGAGGCCCAGAGCACATAAAAGCTCCCCCAGAGATGAGCCAGATGTGTTTAAATCAGTCAGACAGAACACTCCCCAGCCCTATAGGAGCACATTTATGATCTAATATATTATTGACGAGGCTGACTTTTATAAAAGTGCTCTGGCATAAGTGGTTATAAATGTGTATTGTCTGCTCTGTCTAATCCATTAACTCATTAAAATAATTGTCTTAATTTGATTGTTAAAGTGATTAATAGGGCAAGTGTTAAAGGAAATTAATACTCCAAACTGCAGCACAACTGCAGCCGAAAAATAACTCCAGTGAATTGATGTGGTAACAAGGTACAGGCCCGTGGTTAATGAGCCTTGAGAAGTAAAATATGGAAAGGGAAGACAGGAAGAAGACAATTCCTCTGTGGAGCATGGCTGGAATGGTTTGGGACTGAACTCTGCCCACTCCAATGTGGCCCATGGACTCTGTCCTTCCAGCACTGCCAGGTCACATGGGGAGAGCAGCAGGTTTAATATCATTTTTAAGAGATATTAAGATGACCTGAGAAATGCCCGTGCTTGAAGGATCACTGAACATTATGAATTCCTCATATATGATTATCTCTGAATTCCTGATACATGATTATATGTTGAATAAGCAGTAAATCCTCAGGCAATAGGTACAAACCCATTGCAGCTGCAAGAGGTAAAGCCTGTGGAACAGAAAGGAAAGGCTCACTCTGGAGCTTTCAGTTTGCTTTCAATTCCATTTACACTCATTCCTTGTTTTGATATCCTGTTTTATTGAAATCCATTTTTCCCTTTAATGTTTTTTGACTCGGGGATAGATTTTTTTGCTTTGGGCACAAGCAGGAAATGCCACACTGTAAAGTGCCAGTTAAAATTATCAGTGCAAACACTGCAGTGATGGGTTTATGAGTCTCTTGGCATTTTTCCCCCTAAGTGTTTCTGGGTTAAGAGTGTTTATTTTGCTCAGTTCAAACAGAAACTCATGCCTCCTAATTTGATTAGTGTGTCAAAAGGCAGTGCCTGGGTTTGCACCTGTTTCAGTGCTTTTCTGCTCTTTAATTGCTCCTTGGATTCTCTCTCATTACCATACTTTCAGGGACTTCTGGGATGGATTAAAAAATAAAAACCCCTCCAAACCCCTGTAGTAGGTACAGGCAGAAGACATTTGTTGTCAGCCACCTTCTATCCAAAGTCTAAGAGGGCAGAAACAGGGGCATGGGAATAAATATTGGATTAATTTAATATTCTGAGAGATTGCTCACAGCTAAATCCCAATGGGGGGACCAGGGGTTTGCACCTTGGCAAAGGGAGCAGAAAATATTGCCCAGCTCAGAGCCTGCAAACACCTGAGAACCCCAAAGCAACTGAGGAGTTTAGAACTCATCTTGGAGGAGCCCATTTGAACAAGTACATTGGGTTTGAAAGGAAAAAACTGAGAATAAGAGAAAACTGGCAAACCTTGGGCAGGAATGGAGATGGCACAAAGAGAGGACAACTCTATTTACCACTTATCCCTGGAAGGGCCCATCTGGACACCAAAATCCCCTTGTTATAAGCTTTTTATACATATGGTTTTTTTTAGTTTCTCTTTTTTCGTACTTGACCTGTTCAACAAAAGCATCGTATGACCAAAGCAAACCAAAACTATAAATAAATATAAATTTATAAAAAAGAAATACCATTTAATATGTGGTGGGGACAGAGGTTATTTCCCTTCCCCATCAACACTGGCCAAGCCCCAGTGTCCCATGACACTCTTTGGCTCTTTTAAAACTGGATTTATCCACTTTTATTTTTCTAACAAGCACTAACCTGAAGGTTTAAGCTCAGTTTGTTACAGTGGGTATTTACACACTGTGTGGCTGAACTACACAGACCTTCTGAGGGCAGGAACGACTCTCATTTGGAGTCAACTGCTTTGTTGAATAAAGTAGAACAATAAACTGTGGAAGGAGAAAGCAAATTCACAGGAGAATATCCAGCCAGCAGCCAGAGTAACAAAATTAATCAGTAAATGATGTGTTTATTGCCCCTGTGGAAAGAGAAGGCAGACTGAGGTTTGGAGCAAGAATAACTTGTCTATTTTTTTTTTTTTTTGAGCCAGAACGAGGTTTCAGAAGCTTTACTGGTTTCCTGGGTAGGAAATGTCTCAGGCACATCTCAAAAAGCTCCTCGTACCCATCAGAACTAATCGATGCTCCTGAAACCACCAGCTCCTGAAGGCTGGGGGAGGAGGGCTGAGCAGGCACAGCAGTGCCTGGGGCTGTTAATTGCATTAATTGGCTTTGCTTTGGGGTGTGTGGCTGTTCCAGGCCGGGCTCTGTAACAAAGCAGGTTTTAATGGACCCAGCAAAGCTCTGGGCTGAGTGTGAGCTCAGGGTTTGAGCCCAGCTCTGATTTCCCAGGGTCGTTGTGCAGGTGACTGAGGGATGTTCAGCCCTGAGGAGACTCCCGAGTGTTCTGGAATGCAAAAGGAACAGAGCAGGGGTGAAACAAAGGAGTTATTTCCAAACTGGTGCTTCCACAATAGAGACAAATTGTAATCACACCCTTTGAACCCGCAATTAGCAGCAGCTCCCATTAAACCTGTGCCCTCCTCCTTTGGGAGGGCTGGAAATGAGCTGCAAGGCGTTTGCTGGGGCTCCTCTCTTGGTTCTTCGTACTCAGCAGTTCCTTGAATTTTCCAGGAGAATTTTTTTTAATTCCTCAAGGTCTCTTTAAAGGACCAGGCTGATGTTTCACCACTTCCCTAAAACAGAAACATTGAGGAGTATTTTGTACCAACCTTTACCCAAAGCCATTTCTGGAAATGGATGAGCTTTAAGGTCCCTTCAACCCAACCCGTTCTTTCATCCTATTATTCCATTAAATAGTCTCCTCATCTGGGTTTAACACATGCAAGCACTGATAGGAAAGGGGAAAGGTGGATTTAGAGAGAAAATACTGGCAAAGGTAGTGACTTTTTAAAAGATCTCTATCCATTTTAGTTTTACCTGAACCAACAGAATCCTGTTTGTGTGTGTGGGCTCAGGACCCCCTTCTGTAAAATAAACCCTCCAAGTTTTCCAGGATGTTGGTAACAAGAGTTCAGAAACATTGAGGATTTTCCACAAGCAACTGACACTAATAAAATTCATTCCAGAGTGTATTAAAAGTCCCCAGTGTGTCTGTAGCAGCTCTGCTGGAATCCTCTAAAGCAACACATTTATTTCTGTGTCAAAACTGGAAACTCCTTCTACCGATCTTAAGAGCAAAACCTCACTCTGAGAGAAGGAGAAATGTCATTTTCTTCCAAGTGCCATCCAGATAACAACCCATTTCTGGGCTAAATTAGCCCTCAGACCCAACGCTCCTGGTAGATCCTTGTCCTGAAGGAAGGCTTTGCCATGTGGGGTTGGTGTGTCACTGAGTCCCTGTGCTGGGAACTGGTGCTCACACCAGTCAGGCAGGGATGGTGCTGGGAGGACCCAGGAGATGGTTCTCCTGCCAGGAATGAGGCTGTGCCTGGCAAACAGCTCCCCTTCCCTCTGGAACAAACCCCCAAATCACCCCTCAACAGCCCCAGCCCGGGCACTTCTGTCCCTGCAGCGCATTTCCTCTCACTGAGGGGGAAATATTTCAATAAGAAAGGCTGGAAAAATGGTTCAGGCAGTTTGTAATTCCTGCCACTTAATGAGCTGCTGGATGTGCAGCATCGGAGCTGCTCCAACAGGGCTGAGTTCGTGTGACAAGTCACAGAGGGGGACTGTGAGCCCAGAACTGGGCTCAGGGCATCCCAGCTCTGCTGGCAGGGATTGCTTCGGGCACATCCCCAGGGATTGGCTCCCTGTTTGTCCAGGAAGCAACGTTACCTCACTAATTCCATCATGGAGCTTTCAAGCATAACTTGGTTAGAACCCAGTTATATTTCCTTATCTCCTCTGCAAGGACCGAGTGCAGCAGCCCGGGGGGAGCTGTGATTAAGGGCTGACGTCAGTTGTCACAACAACACGGATTTGGGGTGCAGGGAGGGGATTTCAGCTACCTGTGCTTGGCTACAAGAATTAGATTTACCAGAGCACAATTGCATCTCTGTCTCTGGGAGTTCGGGCTCCCCCTTCCTTCCTTTGCCCCTTTTCTGTGTGGGTGATATTAAAGTTGAGCATTTAACTCCTGGCAGTTCTGCTTGAGGTTTTCCATGTCCTGGGCTGGGCTGGAGGATGGGAAGTTTCAGCATTCTCCAGTAGCAAGTGGAGGTTCTAAATCTGTCCCCTGGCATAAAAAAATAACATTTGCCCTACTTTTTTTTCTGCTTAAATTGCCCTGTAATGCGAAGGGCAGCTCATTTCCAGCTCCTGTTAAAGATAACAGTTTTAGCATTTCCCTGGCAGTTTTGTGACATCCCATACAATACCAGACAAGGCAATTTGTTAATCTGCCAGCACTGGCATTAAATATCCCCTTTTTTGTGTTGACAACACATTAGCAACAAGTCAGACCTATAGACCATTTTCCTCCTGAAACTATGAAATTTTGTGTATAATTCATTTCCCCGTGTAATGGAAACGTAACAGCACATGAAAAGCATCAAACAGAATTTTGGAGTCTTAAAGACATATTTGTGCCCACTCAAAGCCCACTTTGGCTCTAAAACAACTGCAGAAAGAACAGTTCTTAACTTCAAAGTTGTGGAAGGGTCTGCTTTTAATCTCTGGGAGTTGGACAAGAGATTCTGTGTAAAAGACTCTATTTTGCTCTATTTACCCCCAGGTTCTGTTTGCAGACCTCACTTGCTGATAAGAGCTCCCCAGCACCCCGTGGATGCAGCAGAAATGCCTGGCCTGGCCCTTTGGATGCCTTTGATGTTTCCATTAGCTCACACAGGTAATTATGAAATGGGGAGAAGCAGGAAGAATTGCACTAGAGAGTATCTGCCTTCTGAGACAAAAGCTGTTTCTGCTTTCCTGGCAGTTCCTGAAAACTTCCTGACTGCTTTGAGACAAGGGGAATATTTACTGGCATCATCTCTTGCACTAAAATACTGCATTGCTCTTGATTTTTGCAATTTAAGGGGAAATCTTTATGAAAAGGTGGGGAACAGGAGGATTTATTGCTCTACTTTGGAACTGATGAATATCTGAGAGGTGGGGTTTGTACGCTGTGCCTTCCATCACAAAAATATCCCCTTGTTCTGCCTGGAATGCTGCTGGGTTTTCAGACATCTGGATGTTATTCCAAGGAGTTTGTGAGCAGTGTGGTCCTGCCCAGTCCCATCACTGCCCATCTCAGAGCCAAACCCACGTGGGTCAAAGCTTTCCTCTTATCTCCACTGCCTGAGATGCAAAAGTGTATCTATACAATTTTTCATGTGCAAATTCCAGAAAGAAAATCCTGTTTTTCAGATATTTGGGAAGGCTAAAATATCTCTTCTTCCATTGTCAGGATGATTTTGCTTTGGCTTTGAAATCAAAACCTCAAATGGAGAGGAAAACCCAGCAGAGATGAACTTCAGGGGGAGTATAATTTGTGGTGCTCTGCTGATCTGACACAGGAATGTGCCATCAAAATCATGTCCTTTTTACTTGCAGGCAACACAGACATTGGTACTTCTTTAAATATCACTTCAAGAGAATAAACTGTGCACTGTCTCCAACCACCAAACCCCCTGCAACTCACAGTGCCTTGGGAAAAAGCTGCTACTGGGCAGGAAAAGAAAAGAATCCTTTGCTTATTTTTGTTTCTACCTTCCCATGTTATTTATTATCACTTGCTTGCAGGTATATGTGCAGCCTCCCCAGGGGCCATTGCTGGAGACACACAAATGAGTTTACTCAGATGCTGCTGCCTCTGATGTGCTCTAAAATTAGACTTTGTCTCCCTGGATTCTCTATTTGGATGCAAAGAAGTGACAAGTGTTTCTCTCTCTTTTCTGTATAATCTACATTTAGAGGGTGGGAGCAGCTCAGGTTTTTGACAGAAATGGGAGGAAGAAAGTGGAAAAAAAAAGCATCCTCGGGTCAGAGTTGCCACATGAATCAGAGCAGGGGCTGCTGCCATGGGCTGCCAGCCAGGCCCTGCTCCAGCTGCTAAATCAGGGAAGCAGTGGAGCTGCTCCCATTCATTCCCAGGAAACTGAGCCTCCACCAGGCTGCTCCCAAGGGAGAGAGGAAGAATAATAATAAACAGAGGGATTATAAAAAGGCTGGGCACGGGAGGAGAGTGAAAACACTCTGGTGAGGAAAGAGAGATGGAACGGCAGCAGGAATTGCTGTGGAGGGAAGAGTGAGGAGGGAGCAGATGGGACAGAGAGTCTGGGATCCCCCGGAGCACTCAGGGAGTTTTGGAAGGAGACACTTCCCCCCATCAGCTGTGGATGTGCCTTGACTTTCCTCAACCCCCCTGGGCCCAAATTAAGCCCCCAAAACCTGTCAGAGCCTGGAGCAGGGATGCTCCTCCAGCAGTGCTGTTATTAAATGCCTGATTTTGGGAATGTGGAGCTGAGATGGGTGTCAGGAGGGATGTGGGCACAGTCTGGGGACTGGCACTGGGGACACCCTGGGCACAAGCTTTTGCTCAGACCCCTGGCTCTCCCTAAACTGCAGGTGAGCTCAGAAGGAGCTGCTGCTTTAGAGTCAGAGGCATCTATTTTAGTTGCACAGCAATTTTTAATGGAGGGAAAAGAGACCCCCCAGGGGTTTCCTTTAATGGCCCGGGGCTTATCTTGCAGTGGGGAAGATAAGGCTGTGGTTGCCTCCTCTCCTGGCACTCCAGGCTGGGCTGCACCTACAGCAACCACTGCCAGGATATCTGGATGTTGGCTCAGTGTCCCTGTGCTGGGTTAAATACCCAGCCACGATGACAGGGACACTCACAGGAGCTGGTTTTCAGTAAAAACCAACTGCTCCCCATCACCCCCTTTCCAATAACCCAGAATCACCTGCTAATTTGTCACTGTATAGAGAGATTTTTTTCCCCATTTCCTTCCAGAAGGCTGAAAAAAGCTTGGGAAATAACTAATATCATTAAAAATAATTACCCCAGGTGCAAATTCCTATTAGCTTTATTGCAAACTAACCAGGTTGGACCCTGTGTGAGTTACACTGGGAAGCTGAGCCCTTTCCCCAGGTCTGCCTGTTCCACTTAATGTGTGTTTCCAACAAGGTTAGTCCATTACAGGAAACTGGAGTCAGAAGCCCTTTTGTTTACTGTGTTATACAAATTCAATTTGTCATAGAGCTGGGTTTATAAATTAGAAATGAGGGACCTTAGCAAAATTAAATGATAAGGCCTTTGCCAGCATCCGTTGTAGCTGAGATTGGGCTGATAAACTGGAGCAGCCAAGCAGTGTTTGTGAACTACAATAAAGCCTCCATGTAAATATGTAAAAAAAGTCACTGTTAGATCTGAATATCTTGAATCTCCTTGTTCCTGCCCTTGTGTTACAGAAAACTGGGGGGAAAGCACTAAGAAATCAGGATTTTCTCCTTTGGTGCTGTTTGCAGTAACCTCAGCTGCCTTGGGGGTAACTGTGTGTGTCCAGCCTGGATTTTGGGATTTTGGGAGCAGCCTGGCCCAGCTATCACATGGCAATACCTGAGCACCACCTTCTCCTCTCTGCTGAGCTCTGAAATGCTGCACTTTGGGGTAAAGAACCCCCAGCAGGGAGGGGCTGCTTGAGCCCAGGAGGGAAGAAACTGGGATGTGGAACACAGGAATCCACGTGGGATGAATTCCACACACCCAGGGGGTGGGGAAGGACCTGCCCAGGAGCCACGAGCTCCAAGGATTCCCAGAGTGTGATACCAAGCAGCAGCTGCCCCACGTGCATTTTGCCTTTGGGATGTTGCACTTCTGTTCCAGGATCAAAGTTGAGCTAAAAATTCCAGTGGCAGGACTGTAATTTCTTTTTTCATCCAAGGATTTAGTCCCTTGCTTACTAAGCTCTGGAGGAATACAGGCAGGAAGGGCAGTGCTCTGTTGGGCTTTGTGAGAGAGGAATGGGAACTGCAGGAGCATTTCCATGTCCCTCACTGTTGTACCCAGTAAGGATTTGATCTTTCACATGTCAGTGCTTTGCTGACACCAAAATTTATGAACCTGGAGGTACCTGGCTCTTGAAGAATTGTTCCTTGTGTGAGAAAATTTCTTGCTTTACATGGTTTAGCCTTCCTTGGAAAAACCTGGGATTTTTCTTGACTCTGTTCCTCACTATTTTCATTACAAAAAGGGAAGAAAATTTATCTTCAGTACTGGGGCAGCAAAGACAGGAGGAGAAACAAACCAGGGAAAGAATTGTTAGAAAACACACAGCAAATTATTCACCTGCTGTGACATGGCCAGAGGGGAAAGGGGAAAGTTCCTTGGGTGGCTGGGCTTGAAAACTTCATGTAAGTCATTCTGCAGAGAAAACCATCCAGGTATTTTATGTCAACTGTCAATGAGGCAAATTTCATACTTTCCAGAAGAACAGTAGCCCTGCAAAGGCCTCAGGTCGATTAGGAATAATTTAATATTTACTAAAAATGACACCTGAACCACAAGCAGTTTCTCTCTCCCATTTCCTTCTTGCCCCAATGAGAGGGGGAACATTTTAGGGAAAACTACAACCACCTTTCCACCTGAATGTTGGATTGATTTCCCAGAGCTGCTTCCAGTCAAGTGTTACCTTAGTTACTACAACCTTAGTTAAATCTTTGCACTAACATTTCTCTCCAAGTCCATGTGAGTTTATTACCCAGAACCCAAAGCAGACCAAAGACTTGTTTCATTAGTTGTTGGACAAAATCTGAGTCTGTAGCCTCGGCCCTGAAAGACTTTGTTTCTGAGTGGGGACATAATGAGAAATTTAATGCTGGAAGACAGGAGACAGCTCTGCAGAGTTATAGGGGTGGGCACAAACCCCCTTGCAGCTCAGTGCAGCAGCCCCAGGGTCTCAGGCACTTCACTGTCCTGTCCAACCACCCCAGGGATTGCTAAAAGGTGGCAAAATTCTCTTATCTTTGCAAAGCAGAAATATAAAAATTAAAAGCATCCCAGAGACAAGTGGTCATTGGAGTCTCACCGAGTACCTTCACTTTTTATTCCTTGTGTAACTATTATTTTACCTCCTAGGTCATGGTTTTGGAGGAGCAAAAGGTCTTTATGTGTTTAAAGAGAGAGGATTGAGGAAGGGGCAAGAGGAGGAGACACAGGATGTACCTTGAGAGCTACAGATAAGTTCAGAAACCTCACCAAGCTGGGAGAGCCACCAGGGTTTAGAAAGGGCTTTGCATATAACCAGAAAAAAGAGCAAGGCAAAGCTGTGGGACCACAGTGGGACAATGCAGAGGGAGACACCAAGATGTCTTAAGGTATTTTGGTGGGAAAACTGGAACAAGACAGACCCATGGACAAAAAGCCCTTGGGAGCTGCCTCAGGGCACTGACTGCAGTGAACAGAAGGGTTTAGGTACAAAGAATAAGCAAAGGAAAGAGGCTGAAGTTGTGCAGGTGAGAAATGAGAAATGAGCTTCTCTTGGCCCTGTAATTTAGGAGGTGGTGTGGTTTTCTTGACAAGAAAATGGTCCCAAAATTTGAAACTCTGCAGGAAGATCACACCACAATCCTGAGTTCTTTTTCCTACAGGGCTGAAAATTAGGTTATCAATGGGTTTGGTTTAGTCCTAAAAACTATGAGCACATGACCAGCATTTCCACTTCTTGCACCAGAGAACAGAATGGGCCCCATGGGGACCAAAGAGTTGTGTCAGCCCAGCAAAGGCTGGGACAACAGTTCCAGTTAATGGCACAAAGCCATTTCTGTGAAAACTTTCTACCTATTTCACTGTTTGTTGTTAAAAATAAATCAACAACCAACACCAAGCAAGCAGACAAACCCCTGCACCATTGCCAGCAGCACAGAATCCCTGAGCAAGCAGTGCAGTTCATGCACAGCTCCTTTAGTCCATCCCTTGGTTTAAAGCAGACTCTTCAAAAACCTCCTGAAGGCAGAGCCAGAATAAAACCCCCTTTTGAGCAGATTCCTTGGGTTCTCAGGAGGTATGTGATGTAATTTTTACCTTGCTTGGGTGATCTTGGAATAAGCTCATTAAATTAACACTTACAAAGTGCCATCTTTCCCCTGCAAATCAGGGATGTGCTGCAGAGGGGAAACTCCTCGGGATGAGCAGGTGGAGCAACTCCATTCCAAAGGAATTCAGCACTTCTCTGCTTAATAGGCTGGATGTGCCAACTGCATAACAAAGAGGGTTGGCTGAGCTTGGGGACTGGTTGGACTGGGAGTGGACAGGGCAGGGCTCTGGGACATGGATACAGGACTTACCTGGCAGGTGGGCAGGTTTTATTTTTTATTTTTATTTTATTCATCAGCCTGATTATTTTAAAAGTGATGACCTTCAACTCCTCTCACTGCACTGGGAGTTAAACTGGCACCGTGTTCTGAGGTGAATGTAATGAAACTGTGTTTTTCCATAACATAAGTGGAGTTCCCAACTGCTGGAAAGTACAGATGTTCCAGCCAAGGTTCTCAGGGGCAAAACCCACAGGATTCTGATATGTGCTTTTATTTAATTCATTAAAAAAAAAAAAAAAAAACTGGTAATTTTTTCATACAGCCCTGTTGGAGCTGCATTGAAATGATTTTAGGGAAAATGCTTTTTAGGGAAGAGCCCAGCTCTGCATTTTGGTGTGCACACAAACAGAGACAACCTGGGTTTAGAAGGCAGAGATACCCAGGCTGTCTGTGATGCCTTTTATCCACAGGGATAGTTTTATACACCCAGAGCAGCCTCCTGTCACGTTTGGGCCTTGCTGGTGTGTGGAGGCAGCAGAGCCACCCCCACTGTCCCTGAACATGGGCAGGAATTTAAAATAAAAGTGCTGAGGGGGTTTATCCAACCCCTCACACAGCAGGGGCCACACGGATGGAAGGCATTTCCCAGGGAATTAGAAGTCCTGGAGGCACAGGGAATTCCTTGGGGAGCTGCTGATCCGGCCTGAACTCCCTGAGGGAATAAATGCAGTGCAGGGCAGGCCCTGGAGAGCTGGGCCCATGGAATCAGGGGTTATGGAAGTGGAGAAAAGCGTGGGGACAGGATGGGAAATGTCCCATCACCCACGTCCCCTGAGCCCAGCTCAGTCCTCACCAACCTGCACAGAAAAGGAAAGGAGAGAGACTTTGTTCTTCCTTAAAACACAACAAATGCAAACACCAGCAGCCTTTCCTTCCTTGGCTCTTGTTTTTTTGGAATCCTGGTTTTAACAGAGTAATAAAGTGAATCACAGACTGGTGTGGGTTGGATGAACCTTAAAACTCATCTCATTCCACACTCACCTTCCACTATCCCAGGCTGCTCCAGCCCGGCCTTGGACACTTCCAGGGATGGTTTTTGGGAAGGGTCACATCCATGGCTTTGGTGATGTCTCTCCCACTTTGCTGTTGCATCAACCCACCTTTCTTCTCTCAATAGCTTTAAATAAACAAACAAGAAGAGTGCAGGGGAGTTTTTAGGGAAATATTTTTGGATACATCCATAATATCTTTAGTCTCCTCAGTGGAGGCAGGAACTGATTGTATTTTCCTCCTGTTTATGGAGCTCCTCATCTCTCGGGGCAGAATTGCTGGTGTGAGGCCCCACTGCACAGTAAATAATTAAATCAGTAAATAAAAAGCTTTGCTCAACTTTGGTATCTTTCATTCTTTACAAACACAGGCAATTTTGAGCATTGCAAAGTCTGTCTGTTATCAAACTCTGTAAATAACATCAGCCTCTTTAGTCTAGCTAGAAATCCCCAAGAAAAGTCTTGGGAAATATGTATTAAATGTCTTCAAAAGCCTTTATTATTATTTTTTAAATAATACATTTCCCTGATCTAAAATGGATCCAAGTGCAGTGATATTGAGGATAGAGCAGAGTTATTTGCATTTAGACACTGACATCGAACACCCTTAACAACACAGTTCCAGACACATAATTAAAATTAAAAACAAGGAACATGCAGATCTAATTACATTTTTAAATAGAAAGGCATTGAGAGGAAGGCAAAGAATAAAGTGATTTACAATTTTTTCTGGTGGTGACTCTGCAATAAAGGCAGAGATATCCCCTGAGAGTTTCTGAATCACTTAATATTCTGCTTTTTTCCCTAGGCTGCTCTCTATTATGTTTTCTCTACAGAGGGGTGTTTGTGCAGGAGTGAAGAGGAGAACAGATCCTGGAAAAAACATCAGGAAAATTAAACGACCTATGCAATTCCCAAATTACTTCCTCTAAGAAAGAAACCACGTTATCTTCAGCAAACCAGGAGAGGCATTGCCCCCATGTCCTCACACAGCCCTGTTGGAATGGCTGCAGAGATGAGATACACTTGGTTATCTCTGTTCTTTGAGAAGGGAACATCACCATTCCCGAGCAGTTTTATGGAGGAATGGAAGGGTTTGATATGGCACAAGGAGGAACTGTGGTCCCAAACCCAGCTGAGAAGAGGGGGGGGACACTGAATAGAAATTGGGTTAAAACAAAAATATTCTTATCAGGATTTGAACCCGGTTAAATGGGATGAAATGCAGTGTCTGCTCCTGGTGATGCTCTCTGAGCCATGGCAGAGAAGGGCAAACTCCAAACCACAGAGCTCCTCTGGGCACGTGGAGTGGGAATCTTATCCCACAGGGTTTAGGTTCCAAAGACCAGCTAAGGGCAAATCCCTGGCACTGGCTGGGCTGGAACAAGCAGATTTCTGTCTCTTCACAGAGTTTCAGGACGGAGCCCTTTGCAGGAAACATTACAAAGGCCATTGCAAGGTGTGGTTGTCACATTCTGGCTGCCACCTTCGCTTCTCTGTGTCCCCAGAGCAGCCAGAGCTGCTGAGCTGCCCTGAGACCAAGAGCTTTGCTCCTCCCTGGGGGGATTATGGTCACCCTGAGATGAAAGAAACAATCCTCCTCCTGGTTATCTCTGTACAAATTCGATCTTTTGAAGGAGGGTCTACAAAACGTGGCTGTGCTTTGTGAGCATCACAAGGCCAACAAGAGAGTGAGCACCTTGTTTTGTGGTGAGAACCAAACAGGGAAAAGAATGCCTGTGAATTCTCTATTCCAGACCCCACCCTTGGACTTCTACCTCTGCAGTAGCTCCAAGACATCTCTTCAATCATGCAGGAGCCACTGATTTACTGATGCCCAAAGCTGAAAAGTGTTCTGTCTCTCATATACAAAACCACAACACGCCAGCCACATCTCCAGCAATGCACAGAGCCATCCCAGATCCTGCTGGATCCAAATAGGAAGACCTGAAAAGCAGGAATGAAAGCAATTCTGCTCCCCACTGACTGTGTCAGAGGAAAGTCCTCCCTCAGTCCTTCCCCAGTTACCCAGTGTAGCAAACAACACTCTGCTTCATCTGTTTCTGACTGTTAATTGTGGCTTGCCAAGGAATGCCTGACTGATGAGTATTGTCAGCAGAAAGATGGATTTTATCCTGAGAGCACATTGCAAGCTGCTCCCCTCCTCGCTGCCATATTTCTCTGGGAGCTGCAGCACAGCATTTGTTTTACCCTGAGCTCAGGGTTCCCACGCACGGATTTCTCACTCAGCACAGGGCGGGTCAGAGTGGGGCTGGGAAAGAGCCTTTCTGTGCCAGCCACTGTAGTAAACATTTCCAGGCAGTTGCCATTCACTTTTCCACCCTGGGCACTCTGCAGCTCTGCAGACATTTCCCTCACAGGATTCAGCTGCTGAGCAGAGGGTGGATTTGGCACATTTTGCAGCGATTTTCTCAGATACAAAAGCTTTTGGAAATACAGCAAATGGTGTCTCCAATGCAAAGCTGGTCTCCAGAAGTTGTTTGCAGGTGCTGGAAGATCAGCTGCACCAGGGGGTGCTGCCCTGTGCCCCTCACAGTCCTGTCCAGGGGCAGAGCAAGAGGGGCTTGGGGACAGCAGCAGAGATGTCCTGGGGCATCTCTACCACAGCACAAACCATCAGCCTGACAGAGAAATGCTACCTCACTTTCTAAGCCTAATTTAGGAGGTTTGATACAGTCACTGAAGAGAAACAGGTACTTGAAATTGCCCTTAACAGTGAGCTCATGGTGTGGGTGCCCAGTTCCCTCACTACACACTGAGCCCTCACTGCCTCTGCCCCAGCATCACCAGTGCTTCACACTCACCTGGGTCCCTTATACCTCACCTGGGTCCTTCACACTCACCTGGGTCCCTTACACCTCACCTGGATCTCTCACACCTCACCTGGGTCCTTCACACTCACCTGGGTCCCTTACACCTCACCTGGATCTCTCACACCTCACCTGGGTCCTTCACACTCACCTGGGTCCCTTATACCTCACCTGGGTCCTTCCTTAAGGTGTCTGGGACAGCAGAAAGCATCGAGGAGACATGAAGGGAGCACTTAGGAAATTAAATTAAATTCTTCTTCTCCACAAAAGAACAGAATCCCAGAATGGGTGGGGTTGGGAGGGACCACAACCTCCCTGCTCATCCCAGAGCACGTGGCACAGGATTGTGTCCAGGCACCTCTGGAATATCTCCAGTGAGGGAGACCCTCTCTGCACAATCTATCACTGCTCGGTCACTGCACAGGGAAGTTCTTCCTCCTATTCAGGTGGAATTTCCTGTGCATCAGTTCCTGCCCATTGCCCTTTGTCTTATGCCTGGTGCCACCAAAAAGAGCCTGGACCACCCTCCTGGTAGAACAGGGCTGAAACTAAATTCTGGAGAAGGGAAGACCCTCATTAGCCACCCCAAGCATTTTGGTTGTGGGTGCTCCTTCCCTTTTCCATGTTTCCCAGCCTGTTCTGCCTGGAACCAGAATATCTGCACTTAAAGGGTTTTTCAGAGCTCCCTGGTGCTCACCATGGGCAGTGCCTGAGCTGCCAGGCAGAGCAGTGTGTGCAGCCAGCCTTGCCCTGCCTTTTACATATTTATGGAAAACAAAGCAGTGCTGGCTGGCCCCCAGCTCTGCCTGGCCAGGGGCTCCCAGTTTGTGTGGGGGTGTTGGAACATCCAGCTGGATTTCCCCAGGGCTGGCTGCTCAGGAGTGGCTGAGGTGTCTCAGCCCTGCTCTGACAGGTTGGCAGCCAGCAGATAAATAAATCAGAGGTGCACGTGTCAGTGCATAACGAGCACTGCCTTTATGTACTGCCTCTGCTCTGTAATCATCTATTAGTGCTAATTGCCAGAGCCCAGGGCTGAAGTGGCCTTTCACATTAAATAATGTGATAATAAATAATATAGATAAAAGAACTTCTAAAAGGTGCTGGAAGAGAAAGCTCCTCCTTGGCTTTAAATATTGCTTTCCCCCCCCCGAGTGGAGCTCTCTGGGGCACCCACAGACAGTGCAGTCTGCCACTCACCCCTCCTTGCTCTGTGTAGCTCTGTCTGAATGTGCAGTTCAGGGTTTGCAGGTATCAAAGCCCCTCCTGGGCTGGCTGGTGACACACAGGTCACCAAAGCCTGTGGCTGGTCCCTCTGCTGCCACACACTGCAGAGTCACACAGTCATTAAGGTTGGAAACCACCTCCAAGATCATTCTTTTCTCCTTTACTTCTTTTTTTTTTCCTTTTTGGCAAGATGAATAGAGAAAGGATTGAGTGGCTGACAGAGGATTACTGTGCTCACCTGCAATTAAAAGCTCCAGAACTGAAGATTTAGGGACCTGGGAAAAGAGCAGTTTTTGCAATCAAGACATTGCAAAGCTGGCACAAAACACAAACCACTGACACCATCCTTGGACTTGTTCCTGATGTGGAAACAAGTGCTGATTCTAATTTAAGATGTCCCAAAAGCCTGGATGAGAAGGAAAAGGAAAAGCCCTGTGTAGATTTGTCCTGGGTGTCAGAATTCATCTCGACTCCTCCAGCAAAAAGACCCTCCCAAGCCCTGCCACTGCAGAGCCACCTCCTGTTGTAAAGGATATTCTAGATCTGCCAGTCCTCATGATTAAACCATGAGGTACCTGATTTATGTTTTTAATTCGACTTTTTCATTATCTCAATGCTTTGTATGCAAATTGCTGCGTTTCTGCCCAACCCTTCCCCACATTGTTCCGTTGTCACTCCTTGGTTCCCTGCTCTCCTGGGGGGAGCAGAGCAGGATGCCAATGGCACCTGGGGCCCCCCAGCTGTTTCCAGCCCCCTGCCTCACTCTCCAAGCAGAGGTTGGATGCTCCATGGTTTTCCCTCAGAGACTTCAGCCACACAGGGCACCTGCAATGTTTCATCCTGACCTGCAGTAGCTCAGGCCAGGAAATCTCTCCTGATCATTTTTCCAGCTGCAGTTCAGCACCGTGGGGTCAATGGAAGGCCTGAGGTTCCTCCTCCCCAGGACCCTTCCTCACCCAGAGGTGTGCACTCCCTCCCCTGCCTTCTGCTTCCTTCTCTTGCAAAGGTTTGTGTGGCCAGACCAGTTTTCTTTCCAAGTGCAAGGCTCCCAGTTGGGCATCAAGGGCAGCTGGCAGCACACACTATCCTGAGTAGTGACAGTGCCCAGGACCCTTTTCCTCTCTGGATGGACTCTGGGCATCTCCCACCAGCCCATTTTGCCCAGCCTGGCTCGGGGAGTGCTGCCAGTGCTGATCCTCTGGCAGAGGGACAGGAGACAAGATAAGCAACGAGCCAGTGCTTTGGAAAACATTGAATTAATGTGCAGATTTCCTGCTCCCCCATGTCCTGAGCTACACCTGCACAGCACAAAGGTGCCCTTCCAGCTGGGCCTGGTTTCTGCAAAGCTGGGCCTGAGGAACTGAGTCAGGAGAGATCCTGAGCTGCAAGGCACAGCTCCTACTGTCACAATTAAGACCTGTCCTAATAGACCTGACAAAAGCACTAGAGAGATAAAAATGACTCTGTTCTCTTCTGCTCTTGGCTGTTGTGCTTCAGAGCTCCTCTTCAGCCTGTTGCTGGCTGGGTATGTCATTAGAGATTAGAATAAGGCTTTTGGAGCTGTGCTTGTGTCTTGTCCTTCCCTGTTAAGCACTTGATGGGGAAGGGAATGTTATTTATCAGGCTGTTTTCTTTTCCTTTTTTTTTTTTTTTTGTCTGTGTGCACATTTTCAGACAAATGTAAACCCTGGAAGGTGACCCAGAGCACCAAGGTACACCCCAGGACCAGGGGGTCTCCTGTCCCCTGGGTCACCCACTCCATCCACTGACACAGAAAATTAAATGGCTCTGAAAGGGCTTTTCATTGAGACTCTGGGAAAGGCCAGGGTCTTGCTGCCCTGCACTAATTCCTCTCCACATTGTTTTCTTAACCCACTGCAGCCTCTGCTGAGCTGAGCCTGAGCGTTGTCCCACATTTGAGCCAGTTCCCATTCATTCTGGCATCCCAGGAACAGCAAGGGAGGTGGCCCTGTGGCTAATAAGAGCTGACCCAAAGACAAGGGAGGCAAAGGCAGATTAAAGTTGATGGCCAGGAGTGAGTGGACTAAATGACAGAGGAGTTCAGGGGGTAAGAAAACTGTGTAAGAGGCACTGGGAGAGAGATGCTGCCCATGGAAGCTGCTTGAGGCAGCTGTCACTGGGTCCAGGCATGGATAGAATAGAATATACTTATTAAAATCTATTTCAATAACACCCCATCACCAAAGCAGACAAACTGTGGAGGCAAACAATGACAAGGAGGCACATGTGGCAGCAAAGGCACAATCACTTCCCAAAAGGAGAACAGAGACAGCCAGGGGCTGCCCAGCTGCAAAGTGCCAACAAACAGCACATCCTCCCACTGGGCTGATTGGGAACATAAAATAAAATGCTCAGGAAATGCTGCAAACCAAGTGGCAGCTTTGAGTGTGACTCAAATGATGACACAGAAAGATCAAGGCAAAAAGTAGCTTTATGACAGATGAACCACTTCTGTGCTATGGGATTGTCTCTTGTTCATCACAGTCAGTGTGAGCCTCCAAAAAACAGCGAGTGCCACAACCAAGAGCACAGAAAAGCTGCTGCAAAACCCTTCTACTGGGTATCACATGAAAGGGTTAAACTCCAGGTTTGCTCTTCCCATGACAGTGCCTCACATCTCAGTTGTCAGACTCCCCGTTTTATGGGCTCTGGTTTATAGATGTTTATCACATTTATATATATATATATAGCTTTTCCTCTAAATTTACAGGCAAGGGTATTTTTCACAGCAGCCAGACTCCCCTTCACTGAATTTTCACAGGAGTCACAAGGAAGGAGAACCTCTAAATCACCAGGAAGCTCTGACAATGCAGACCCTACTGTGCAAAATTGCTTTTAAAAAGCACTTACTTTTTATGGTCTAATTTAGGGCGACATTGAATGTTCTCAAGAATACCTTCCAGTCCCTTCAAGGGTTCTGCCCTCTTAAAATGTCTGAAAGTCCTTTCCTGCATTAATTCCAAGCCAAATGTTCTGTGTGCCTCTTGGAACCACACCAAATGGCCAAACTTTGGGTCATCATTTCTAGGAGAAATTACCTCTCCGTCAGGCTGGGTATGAAATGAATCCTGGAGAGACATGGAGACCAGGATTGCTTTCATTTCACAACCATTAATGCTGCTCTTACTGTTTGACCTGTAACTGCTACAAGGAAGAGTTGTGGGGTGGGGAAGTGGTGGGGAACTGGATGTTTTAAAACCCCAAATTCAGCCAATGAGCCACAACAGCCCAGGTCACTGCCTGGAATATTTTGGTTTATACATATTACACAGCTATTACAGGAGGTGTGAAAGCGACTGGATCAATGTGCTTAAAGATTTTGTATAAAAATTAAACCCCCTTCCTGTTTTCTAAGATCTTGAGCTTTATTATTTTCCAACATATGGGGCCACACTGTTGGAACATTCACCCCTCCAGCTCTGCTTTGGGAGCAGAGGACTCTCTTGCTTAAATACAACCAGGAATTGAGGGTTATCCATCAACAGGGGCACCTTCAGAGCCTCCCAGAGGTGGTTGTGAGCCAAAGCCCTCGATGAAGCCCTGGCTGCTCATCTGAATGCCAGAGAGTTTCTAGTAGCAACTGGCAGAGGGTGTTTCTCTGGGCATCTGCTCCAGGCAAAGGGGAAGGGAAGTTCCTGGCATGTAAAACACAGAGCTGAGGAGAAAAAACCACCCCCAGCTCGACCTGTGCTTATCAGAGAGTGCTGGTTAAACTCCCCACAAGGGGATAAAGGTGGGGTTCAGTGCAAATGGAAAACTGGCAGTACCAGGGGAAGGCATTAATTAGAAAATGGAGCCATTTGGGGGGAAGCAAGTGGAAATACCAGCTGGAAGCAGCACTAGAAAGAGAACATGATAGAAAAGTGCTTTTCCAGCTCTGGAGAGAGGTGGAATTGTTTTCTTCCCTGGGAGGGTGGGGAGGCCCTGGCACAGGGTGCCCAGAGAAGCTGTGGCTGCCCCATCCCTGGAAGTGCCCAAGGCCAGGTTGGATGGAGCTCTGAGCTACCTGGGGCAGTGGAAGGTGTCCCAGAATGAGTTCTGGGGTGGCCTCTTCTGCCTGGTGTCAGGTGGGATTTCTGGCACAAACTCTGCCCTTACCTGGTGAGAACAGTCCCCAGTTGGTGCCCCACTGAAGCTGGGCCACTGTTCTGCTTCTGAAGCATTTAGAAATGTGTGGAGACTGTTTTTCTAATTAATAAATAATACCTCTCAGCCTGTTTTGCCTCAAGAACTGCACACACTTTGCATAAGCCCTGTGCTCCAAGCCTCTCCTCAGGGAGGGAGGGAGGGATGGAAAAGGAATGGACTCATTAGCAACACTCCCAGCCAGAAGTCCAGATGGGATCTGAAGAGAAGCAATGTGGGAGACGTGGCTTAAGGTTCAGTCTGCATGAAGGGTGCATCTGCTTCTGCCTTGAAAACACACCTTGACTTCACCTGCCAGCTCTGCAGCTCGAGCCAAACGAGCTTCCCCTTATTAAGGCACAAGGTACCCTGGTTTCAACCCAAGCAAGGCTTCCCACAGGGAGCCAGACATCTGCTGGGAAAAGGGAAGGCAGCACTTCCCTGCCCTCCAAAAGCAACCCCAGGACTGTTGGAGGGTAAAGCACACGGGGGAGCAGGAGGGAAGCAGCAGCACCAGGCAGGATAAATACCCATGTTTGCCATTAATACCATTCCAGCTGGGAAAGAAGCTGCATCTTTTTGGCACTGGGAGCACTAAAGCAGCTTAAAAAGGGAGGAGGCTGCAGGAACACTCTCCTTCTGCCCCTGTGCTCCAGCCTGAGGCAGAGCTGTGAGACCAAACCCCTGTTCTGCAGAAGGCCACGGTCATCACAAGTCATTCCAGCAGTTAAGGAGCTCCTCTCCCCACATTTGCAGGATGTTTTGTTGGTTTCTTTATCTAGCTGAGGTTGGGGGGAAAGAGCAAAAAGGGTTATGTAAAGGTGAGAACTTTCCCCTCCTATTTTCTCCTGCACGTACAGCAACAGCTCCTGCTGGTGCCACATGCTTTTGGGGTGGTTTTTTGGGGTGCTGTATTTGCATATATTACAAATACACAAAGCAGTAATACTACATGGTACATTATTAATCAAAAAGGGGAGTCCAGCACAAGCAGAGCCCTTCCAGACAAAACTGAGAAAATTGCCTTTTCTTATCTGTAATACAATATATAATGTATGCAATGCATAATACAATAGGCTGTAAAATGTATGATATGGTGTCTCTATAATGCAATCCCTGTGGAAGCAGAGATGGATTTCTGGGAGGACTGGCTCTCACTTTTCTTTCCCAGTCCCTGCCCAGTTCAAACAGTTGGTAACTATTTCCCTAATGCCCTTCCTGCCTCCCTGCTCTCTGCAGCACCCAGGAGCAAAGCACAGAATGCTGGGCTACATATGCAGTGAGACTCAACATCTGATTACATTTATGCAAATGCCTGTATTTATTAGCATAGCAGGAAGATTGTTCTACTGCCTGCAAAGAAACGAGCCCCTTTATTCAAATAGATGTGTCAGTTTGGAGCAGTTAATAAGATCTATTTGTAATCCATAGGTATGCACGATAAAACCAGGATACTTAGCACTTCCATTGGCAGAGGAGCTGCTGGGAATATGGGTAGCAGGGAACTTGGAGTAATTATTGAGAGAGATATTTAAATACTCTTCAGGGCAATTCTTGAGAGTGCAGAAATCTCATTCTGGTTTCAGCTGAGTGCAGGACCCGGTGGGAAGGTGATGTCCCTGCAAGGTGTCCAGGCAGGACCAAGACCATGAGATCCATGTGCTGAGGAGGAAAGGAGAGCACTCACACCACCTCCCCCAAGGAACAGAGCCCCCAGCACTAAATGCACCTAAATGCACCTTTCTTCCTTGCTTTAAGGGCTCGAGGGCATTATAAACTCGGATTAAAGTGTGGTTAGGCACAAGATCAGCTGCAGCTCCTCTCTCAAGGCTGTAGGTTTATTCAGAATCACAGAATATCCTGATTTTGAAGGGACCCACAAGGATCATCAGAGTCCAACTCCTGGCTTTGCACAGGGCAACCTTAACCTGGTTCTTTTTTAACTTACCTGGGAGAGGACTGGGCTGGGTTGCACTGGGGCGAGTTAATCTCACTCTGATTTAGTTTATGGGAGAGAGGGGGATAATGGATCAGCACGATCCATGAGAACTCCTGTAAGGAGGAGGCAGGAATCCCAAATCAGGTACAACACTGCACTGCCCCCACAGCGAGAAGGTGACTGGGACCCTGTGGTGGACACTGGAATTGCTGTTTTCACCGGTCCCTAATTAGCCATGGAAGTGTGTTTGCAGCCTGCTAAAATGCCCACTTAGGCTGGGGGAGCAAACATTGGCCCATCTGCCAAGAGGTTTTCCAGCCGACATTTATCTAAATAGAGGAATCAGAGAGCTATTCACTTCTGATTAACAAACACAGGCTCTAATTAGCCCATGTGATTAAGAATCATTTGAGAAGTCACTTCAACACATCCATTAAACCATCACTCCTTTACTCAGGGAGGAGGAGAAAGAAGAGCAGTGGTCCTACCTTGCTCCAGCTCTGAATAAAGTGTAATTATTTAAGGGCATGTTCAGAGCAAAGGGTCTGACCACTGCTGGGCCAACTGCTCTGATATTCCTTGTGCTTTTCCCCCCCCAGGAATTTGGTGTATGAGGGTTGCAGGACAGACAGACAGGGTTGGGCTGAGAAAATCTGCCATTTCTTACCAGTGCTGTGTGTGTTGGATCCAGAATCAGAAGGCTGTGACATTCCCCAGGATTTAGGAAAGACTCACATCCCAAACTGCTTGGATTTCACTGTCACAGAGCCCAGTCACTGCACTATTCCAGGGGCCACTGCAGCTCTCCCAGGAGACCTGGCTGTTGGGCAAGTTGCTAAATAACACTTTGCCTATTGTTCCTATGGTTTGCTGCAACAATTACTACAATCAATTTGATTTGTAATGTGTCCTGTCCTATGAATCACTGAGTTATTAACCTTAACAATGTCAATGAGCTGCTGGTGTAATTGAGTCTCAGCGAATTAAGGTTTGAGGTAATTATTAAGTGCTGCTTAGTACACAGGAATATATTAATATGTTATTGATGCCAGGAGAGTATAGACTTGCAATGAGAGAAGAATTCAGAGTGACTGGAGCAAGAGAATAAAGCCAGTCCCAAATGACAGGAGGCATGTTGGCATATTGATTACAATTTCCTTTATTTCCCTTGTCATTTTTATACAGCCCTGAACAATCTTATGTGGGGATGCAGAACTCCCAATTATTGGCATGTTTTCCACCCAGATAACGGGCTTTGCCAACTAAGAAAAGAGGAAAAGTGAAAGTTTCTGGGGTCTTTAGCCATTCTTTTTTTTTTTTTTTCAAATTTCAATTCAGTCCCAGTCTATTCTAAGGGTGTGAATGCCAGGCAGGACTGAAGGAATAAAATGGGAAACCACCACATGCAGCATATTTCAGCATAAAGGCACAACCTTTCTTTCTCTGAGTCACTGGGGAAGTGTTGCTCTCGTTTTAATGACCCTTATGTATGCCATTAACACTTTTACTTTAATTAAAACCATACTGAAATTCAAAGCAAAAATTAGGAAATGCCTAAAAACCCAACCTTAGAAAGGAGAGAACTGAAACCTCAACAAATACGGAATATGAACGACAAATTTCAAAATGGGTCCTTCAAAAAACACAATTACCTGGAAGGATTTTAGAGCTGTACCAGTACCAACAGGGCAATCTGCTCTGTCAGTGGTACAGGTAAGAACACAAGTCCCCAAAAAAGTCTCTCGTTGCTTTTGTCTGCAAAGAATTACCTGCAATCACCCAAGTTGTTTTCAAAGGATTCAAACTGAGCTAAAGGAAAAGAACAATAAATGGAGACAAGAACGTTCTGGGGGAAAATACAGTGTTAGACTTTGTTGCATTAGCTGCTTCTTCTTAATATTAATCTGGATTTACTCTGTTTTATTGCACTGCTCTTACCTAAGAGTTACCTTTTCCTCTAGGCCTGGTATTTAAGAAGCTTTTACTTTTCTGGTGAGAGAGAGACTTTCTCTGGGCAAACCCACCTCCCTGTTTTACAGTCGTGATAGTGGCTGGAGGAAAGAGAGAAGCAATTTTTCACCTGCCCAAAGTGATTCCACTATCTCCATTTAGAGCACAAAATCTCCCATTACCTTGGCCGTGTGTAGCATGAAAAAAACCCCCTCATTTCATTTCCCAGGCTGGGCTGGATTTGGGGAGATGTGATATCAGCTAGAAGTAAAATATTTATGCAAATATTTCTTCCCAGGGCAATGAGGATTTTTCAAGCTCTCCCTTCCCCACAAATGGAATGTCTGTCAGCACTTGGGCTGCCCCTGGTCTTCCTGGAGGAGCCATCCTTTCCTAATGGTGAGGATTGTTAGTGTCACTTCCAGACACTAAAGATCCTATTAAATCTGTTTGGTCTGGGATGGTGATTATTCCTTTCTGCAGGCTGGGCCCACAGGAATGAGAAAATTGGTTGTTTTTTCCTGCAGGGTTCCGTGGCAGAAACTAAAAGAGGGAAGATAGAAAGGGCAAGGGAGGGAAAGCAAAGCCAGGTATCTCAGTGACAGCTGTATTTTGAGAAAAGAAACATTTTCCAGCTGCTCCTTGCTCAGGATCTCTGCAGCTTCATCAGTCCTGGGGACCATTATGGGCTGTGTGAGCAGCTCAGGACAGAAGGGAGCAGACTCCTGCACATCCATCCCTCCCTGCAAATCATCCCACTTTTCCCCCTTGTCCCTGCACTGGTGCCCTGCTGCTCCTTAACAGAACTTCTGCTTCTTTTTAACTTAAAATTGCGGATAAAATTCCCTGTTAGATGTGATAATGGCATAAGGGTGGCAAAGAAAACCTCAGCATGGGGCTGCCAAACATCAGCTCTGGGTCTCCAGGACTGAGAAAGACCTTCCCTGCACAGCCAGAGGCAGCCTGTGATCCCTGTCCTCCCTCCTTCCAGCCCAGTATGCCCAGTGTGCTCCAGCATGAGGGGCTGTCCCAGGATTTTGGGTGCCTTGGACACAGGCTGGGAGAGGTGATCCTTAATTTAAGGTGTCCCAGGCAGCCCTGGCACACACAGTTTGAGAGGCAGGAGGAATCCAGGAATCTAATGAGGTGGGAGGGGATTAGGATGAGCTCTCAATTAGATCGTTATGTTTTCATCTGTCACAGAAGCCGAGTCCTGATTTCTGACAAATATATTTGCAAGTGAAGTGGGAGAGTGAGCCCTGGGAACTGTGAGAACTGGGGTAAACAGAACATCTGGGAAATTTGGGAAAAGCCTCTTTGCTTCTCTTTTGACCCCAGTGAGATTCTTCACCACCTCTGCAAAACACCGCTGTTAAAAGCCTGTGTTAAACTAATTAAACTAATTTGGAGGAACAAGGGGCATTTCCAAGGAAAATCAGCATCAGGGATGTTCACTCCACCTCCTGAGCAGTGGGAGCTGTGGATGTCCAAGCACATAGTCCAGGTAAAACTCTTTACACACACTCTTACTGACAGATGCTTTCTTTTCCTTAGGACTGATATTAACCTTGCTACAGGCTCCCAGGGAAACAATTAATGTGAGTAAATAAGGCAACCAAAACCTGTCAAAAGAGATTTCTGGGCTGTGAGTAATCAGGGTGGCAACTGCCTATGGTACCAGTCAGGTGGAATGTTAATATATTTGTGTAAAACAGTGCTAATATATTGTTATGGGCTTCCTAGGCCTCGTTGGGGTGCAGATTTCAGGGTGTTATGTGCCCCTCACTCCCCCTTTTCTGAAGTCCTTGCTGCTTAATAGAGAACCCAGTGCGTGGAGACATTAGGAGTTAATGGAAGGGGGTGGTAGTGGCTGCACTGGAGCTGATGGACAGAGAAATGATGCCCTCACAGTCACTCCAAACAGCAGCAGAGGCTGCAGCTGGAGCCAACTTAACCCAGCCCTGTGTCCTAAACCCAGGACTGTGATCAGGGGCTTTGCAAGAGGCAGCAGATGTTTCTGAATAGACCAAGAGAAACGTCTGCTTGGGCTGAGAGACGGTGAGACTTTCTAATTAGGAAGAAAGGGAATTGTTTCCTCTGAGTTCCCTCCGTGATCTCATCCCTCTGAAGCAGCCAAAAATATCAAGGCACCCTCACTGAGAAAGGAGCACATTGTTCCTTGTGTCTCTGGAGAGGTGAGGGGCAGGTCAAGCATGAAAAGTTGCCCTAATACCCCCCAGGCCCTGGGGACAGAGTATCTCCCTCCACACCCCCACACCCCCTCCACCCTGCCCAGGGCCACCAGCTCCAGGTGATTCCCAGCCCCTGCTGGTCCTGGGCTGGCACCTTCTCAGGCTCAGCCTCACTCCTGTCCAGCAGAGAGGGAAAGTGCTGTCCCTAATAAGGGGTGACACTGCAATTTTCTCCATCACATCAGTTGTCAAGGGGCCCAGCAGAGTCCCCTCACAAGCCAGGCCTTCAGTGGGAGCCTCCACGAGACCTGCTGAGGAGAAATAAATCAATTATGGAGCCCAGCATCTGCCTTCTGCTTCCCAGCAGCTGCCCCAAATAGATGCTGGGCCCTTCTGCACACTCTGAGCTGCAGGTCAGGGCTGGGAGGGCTGCAAAGGGCGAGGGAAAGGTCTCGTGGAGTGAACTGGGGCTTCCAAAGCCTTCCCACAGCCCTGGCTCGGTGCTGACACACTGCCCTGCAATCACAGGCCCTGGTGATGCTTGGCTGGGCAATGGGGGGACAAATTCCACTGCAAATGGGATTGGAAATCGGATTGGAGCTGGAATTTCCACGGATAAGGCTGAGAGTTCCACCCAGGCCAAGCACAGACAGACACACAGCATATGTTCCTGCTTAATTCAAGAGGAAAAGACAGAGCTGGTGGAAAGCAAAAAGGAAATGGTTGTGTGGGACACACGACCAACGGGGGCATTGAGGGATGCTCTGCTCTGAGCACATGGGATCCCACCCAGAAATTTGCTCTGAATTCTCTCAGGCCTACTCACCAAAAGAGATTATTTCCTTCCCCCTTTGTGTTCTTCATTTGCACCTTTTTCAGAGGAAAAAATACTTGTACAAAAATGCCATGTTTTAGAAATCCCCCCTGAAATTCTCCAGCTAAAGGATTTGGATCTCTGGTTTTTAGGGATGTGTTCTGGCCAGATGCAGGAGGGTTGGTGCTGATGTCATAAGAGTTAGTGGCTGTCACTGGAATGATGGGCTTTAATTTTCCTTATTCCTCTCAGCATTCATTTACCCACACCACGAGCTGCTTGCTACCTTTATTAGTGCAGTCAGTGGGCAACTTTCCAAATCAATTAACATTATTGTTTCATTTCTTAGGGCTGTAAAATCACAAAATTTACAAGAAATATGCAAGGCTGTGAAGTATGGCCGAGATGGAGAGTAATTAGATCAGCTAGAGCCACTGCAATCCCATCTGCTGAGCATGTTCCATTAAAATACCTCTCTCTTTGCTTCAAGAAATATTATTAGCTTAAATATCACAGGAAGGGGGGCAAGAAAAACATAGTGGATTTTCATATTAATGCTTCTCAGATACATCTGAATGGGAAATTACAAACAGCTTTTTTAATATTGTAGAATCCCAGAATGGTTTGGGTTGGAAGGGATCTCAAAGATCATCCTTGCCATGGACATCCTCCACTACCCCAGGTTGCTCCAAGCCCCATCCAACCTGGCCTTGGACACTTCCAGGGATGGGGCAGCTTCTCTGGGCAACCTGTGCTATTTATTGGCAACAGTTTTGAGTCGAAATCCAGAGCAAACCTTGATTTTGTCACTCGGCAGCAGGAGCAGCAGGGAGTGTTCATGAGCTGTCACAGCTCCTGCACACGTTGCTCCCATTCAGCTTTTATCCTCCAAGAATAAATAGCCTGAAGGGCCCACAATAATGGTTAAATTGTGCAATGTAAATTAAAAGCAGAAAGAAAGAGCAGAAGCCACTGAGACAGGAGAAAGCATCTCTCTGCAGGCAGGGCTGGAATCGCCATCCCAGAGTCCCCCAGCTGAGCCAGGCCCTGCAGAGCCTTTGAAAGCTCCTTTTGCATCAGTGCACCTTATTTTCCCATTGGTAAGATGAGGGAATGAGAAATTCTTTCTCCAGCCTTTAGCCTTGTCTGTCCAGATGATATTTGGCAATAAAAGTCTGTGCTGCATCACGTTCAAAGGCTCCTGTGTGTGGCTGTATAATGGCACAGAACCCTGGCTAGTGGGTGTCATCTTTCTCCTTCTGCCCTGAATCAACTTCAGCAGTGGATAATTGGATCAAACTCCAGTTGCAGAGTTCATGGCATCATTAAGCCTCAGGTTAGGGGGATTATTACTGGCAGGTGGTTTTAATTTGCTGTAGCAGCCAGCAAAGGTAAAAATGATACCCATGTATTTGTGATTTTGTGTTGCTGCCTCAGTTATTCAATGTGTGTGGAAGGAATAAATCGTGGAACAGGCTCTCACGGTGTTGAAGGACAAAGATTAAGCAAAAGAAATTACTGAGAACTTTAAGTGTAAGATGTTTGTATCTAAATGTTTAACATTTAAATTTAACCATAAAGTGGTGCTTGAAGGAGTTATGTGCCAGTTTGTGACAGGAACATTGGGCTGATCTGAGCTCAAGTGTTGGAGCTTAGCAGTGATTCCAATCTTTGTGCTGGATTGCTAAGCAACCCCATCCTCAGCTTTGTGGCATCTTAATATCACTTAGCCCCACTTCAGAAGTAAGCTGCCAAAATGAAACTCCTGATTTAAGGAGAAGATCAAGGAAGTATAAATGGTACTTTCATAGTCTGTTGTCTGCTTTTAAAGAGGGGCCACGAGTGGCAGCTGATGGGATGGGTTAAAAGTAGCAGCCTTTTGCAGTCAGCAAGTTTTCTTCCTCAGTGTTCAGTGCTTGAGGCTTTTAGGATTATCAGATTCCAATAAGGAAAGATTGATTTTAATTAGTAAGTGGAAAAACTAAGCTTCCTCTCTCATTGTTTGTGCTCTGTGCCAGCTCCACTCGGAGCAGCATCACCTTTCCCTCCTCCACCCTGCACTTGGCTTTTCCTGGGCTTCCCCTGCTCTTGTGGGGTCTGAGGAGGAGCCTGGATCTCACACCGACCTGGATCAGCTGGGGCTTTGCACCAGGAACAGGGCTCATGCTTGGGAGCTTCTCCCAGGAGGCTCTGCCTTTTGGAAACCCTCAGTCCACAAAGACAGAAGTGAGGGGGTGAGACAGCACAGGAGAGGGGAGCCAGAACACACACACCAAAAAACACAGAGGGAGGAGGGGAGAGAAGAGGAGCACACAAGTGCTCACACAAATCACTGTATTTCAGTTCCCTTTAAGACACCCAGGCCCAGGCTGTGCCCACCTTGGCTGCTCAGGACAAAAGCCAGCAGTTTATCATGTCCCAAAGACACTGATCCCAGAATGGGTTGGGTTGGGAAGGACCTCAAAGCTCATCCAGTGCCACCCCTGCCATGGGCAGGGACACCTCCCACTGTCCCAGGCTGCTCCAACCTGGCCTTGGACACTTCCAGGGATGGAGCAGCCACAGCTTCTCTGGGCACCCTGTGCCAGGGCCTCTCCATCCTCCCAGGGAGGAATTTTTTCCCAGTATCCCATCTACCCTGCTCCCTTTCAGTGTGAAGCCATTCCCCTTGTCCTGTCACTTCCTGTCCTTGCAGATTGTCCCTCTCCCTCTTTTCTGTTGGCTCCAGTGCCTCACACCAGAGACACTTTGTACCAGTGCAGCTCAAACCAGTTCTCAGGCAGCTTCAAACCACAGCAGTGACACACCAGTGACAGGGGCCAGCTGGGCCCACAGGATGGAAGAGTGCCTGGGAAGATGGGATGCTCCCTGTTTGGTCCCCGGGAGGCTGAGGAAGTGCTGCATTAACAAGGGCAGGAGGGGTAAGCTCCATTTACTGTGGTTACACTTGTCTTTACAACATGGGAAACTCAGCTTCACACTTTTCTCCAATTGATTCCCAGCTGACTTGGTTTGAATTGGAGTTATAAAGTGAAATGAGAGCACCCACACTCCCTTGAGCACCAATGAAGCAACACTGTTTGAAAATTTTGCCTTTAAATAAATCATGCTGACCTTCTAGTACACAAAGCACAAGTCAATCCCTCAGATAATCTTTCTTCCCCCACACCTGACATGATCCTTCTTATGGAAAGCACAGAAGTCAAAAGGGTTAAGGGAGAGGAGCAGTGGGAATTTGGGGTAATGGTTTGGGCTGGGTAAGTTTAAGGAGGAAAAACACATTTTGTATTATGCAGCCCAGGTACCAACGTGCAGTTATACCAGGGATTAATTTAATTCTCAGGTATCGTATTTTGTTTCAGAAGGAAAAACAAGGGGAAAAAAAACAATGTGAACATTTTCCTCCCAATATTGTCAGACAACTGTAGTAACCATGGCAACAGGAGGAGCAGCATCTCCGAGATTGTATGTCTGGTAAACATGTTCTCCAGACTTCCATTTATTCTGGTATTAAACAGCATGTTTGTGCTGAGCCCTGGCACAATCCATTATCACACTGATACCACCGAGGGCCAAACCTGCTGCTTGAGTGTTCAGCAGTTACTAAATGCAGAACTAACACCCCCTGGGCCAAAGGCTGCCTGGGGGAAAACAAACCCAGAGCTTTCCCCAAATATTCCCGTGTCCCCAGGAGGTTGGTGGGAGAGGTCTGTCCCCCCTCAGAGCACTGGGGAAAGGCCTGAGCTGCTCCAGCAGAAAGCCAAGAGCCCTGCACAGGCCAGACCCAGGCTCAGTGCTTGTCCCCACCCAGCTGGGGTGGGATTTGGGCTGTTCTGCCAAGGACTGGTGCCTGCCCTGGGAGCTGGGAGCCCCTTTGGATCCCTGCTATCCATGTGCACACTGCCCAGCCCCTGCCTGCTGCCCAGATGTGCTGTGAGCCACTCAAACCCAGGAGTTCACACTTGTGTCACGTCTTGGCTCCAGCTGTTATAACACGGTGCTTTACACGTTGTCTCAGTAGAAGTGCTGGAAAAAAAAATCCATTTGAATATTTTACTACTCTCCACCTCTCCTCAGCCCTGGTTTTATTGCCAAAGACACAACTGGGGCAGTGGTAAAGCTGATGCCTTGTGAATGCAGAGCTGGGCAGTTCAAGGGCAGGACGTGGAATCCTGGTAACTTGTTAGTGCTGACACTATTAGAGCAGATGAAAGGGAATATTTTCCTGTTTGGCCCCTCTGTGTGTGTTTTCCTAAGGAATGTGTAAGTTAATGCTGCCTCCATCCCACTCCATGGGAGAGCACAGCCTCAACCCTCCAAGAACTGAAGGCCTGGTTATATCCTTGCTGCTTTAACACCTTTGTTTTATTCAACTCCAGGAGTTTTCAAGCTGGAGGCTCCATTCCAGACTAATCTCCTATGCACACCTGCCAATTTTCATGGTGGGGTCAAGACAGGAATGAACAAGAAATTCAACACAGTCTGCCTGAAAATCCAAACTGAACAGTAACCAGAGTCTCTGCCCTTTCCCTTCAGCCTCTGGGTGCAATCAACAGATGTGGCCTCACTTCAAGGACAGTTTTTCCTCCAAGAGTGAGAACAGGTTATTTCTGCAGCCAGTCTGGTTTATGGCTGGTTTGGGAGCCTGAACAGCTCTGCCTTGTGCTGCCCTGCTCTTGGAACCAGGGCCCTGAACCTCCAAAAAGTTCCTCGAGTGCAGCAGTAAAGGATCCCTGTACGACTGTTCAGAAAACACCCAGGCTTTTGCATGCTTGTCTAACAATCAAATTAACTGGAACTTGGCCTGCTACCCTCGTCTTCGTAATTTTGACAAGCAGCTTCTGGGAATCAGAACACTGAGAGCCAGGCAGTTGGATGGAGACTTGAAATATGCTTCTCATTTTGAAAAACAGACTTGCAAGGGAGCCTGCTTGGTGACAAAGCAGAAGCACACCTTTTTTCTTCTCCATTTTTTTGTTTTTCCTTTCAGAATGCACATTTTTATCTTGGGAAACCCAGTGAGAAAAAGTAAATCTGGGGCATGAATAATAGGAGGCTGCAGAAAGGCTGAGGGGAGAGCAGGGCTGTGGGCACCTTGCAGCTCCAGGTTTGCCAAAAGGTTCAATTCCATGGGGTTTTTCCCCCTTTTCACATGAAAAATCAAGCCTCTCACTGAACAAATTTCCCCAGGGGCAAGATCCTCTGAAGGTCTTTTGCCTCTTCCATGGAAATCTGTGTGTCAGGGCAGCCAAAGGAGCTCCAAAAAATCCCGGTCCTACTGCTAGTGTGAGGGGAAGGAGCCAGCAGGGAGTGCAAAGGAAGTGGTTTATCCATCACTCTGGTGTTTTAAAGTTTGCTGCACGGTTATCAAGAGAGGAAGAGCATCATTTTTGCAGAATTGAATGGTCCAGCTGAGCTGATAATCAGCATTTAGTGACTGGGGAGGGAGCAGGCCCTGGGAAGGGGCCTGTGCCTGCAAATCCCCCTCTTCCCCCACTGGAAAAGGCTCTGGCATTTCCAGCCTCGTGGAAAGCAGGGAGGGAAGGAAAAGCCTCCCCTCAAGCCTCCCAGATTTCCTCATTACTGAGGAAGGGCAGGAAGTTCCAGTCACAGAACACAAGTGCAGAGCCCTGGCTGGGCTGTCAGCACGAGGGTTGTGAGGCAGCTTCTCTCTGATTTACCTTCTTGGTGTTTATTTCTCTCATTTTCCAATTCTCCCTATTAGATTTAAACCTGTTAAAGTTAAATTAACAAGGACACCTGACAATAATTTTGCTCTCTGTAGCTTTTCTGACCCAATCCTTCTCTCTCCCTCTTTATTCTCCTCCCTCCCTAGAAACAAAGGGGTTTTTTTCTCCTTCCTTGGAGTTTTCCTTTCCCATTCCCATCTGGGAATTCTAAATTGGGACCACACCAAGATGCTTTACAGTGAGCATTGACTCAACATTCAATAGCCAACGTGTTCTGATTTTCTCCCCTTGATTAATTTTGTTAGAGAGGTGATGAACTGCACCCCTGACCTCCCCTCCCTGCCTGTCAGGGCCTTTCTCTGGGGCAGGGGCAGCTTTGAAGCCACTCCAGTAACTCAATCACCCCTGCAGAGCCTTTTTGTGGCTGGGAATTGAACATCTCGTGTCCACAATGGGCGGGGGGGATTAATGGCCCCGGTGCTTTCCCTGTTGCTGCAGTGGGGAGATGTGCTGGTGCTGATGGAGCAGCACTGCAACATCACTCCCTCCCTTCAGCCCTGGCCCTGCACATGGGCAAGGACAGAGCCCCATTCCCCACTGACATCACTCTGCTCTTGTACATCCCCAGCTTGCCAAACTGCTGTGGTGTTGCAATCTGGATGCTGGAAGGATCACACTCCTCAGCCCTTCTTTTTGGACCCCACCTTCCCGAGCTGCAGGAGAGAACATGACTTCGAGGAGCCACATAAAAGCTCAGTTAGGGTTTTATTCTTGTCTGGGGGCACCAGGCCCTGCCCACACCCCCATCCCATCCCATCCCTCCTCTGTGTGCCATGAGCAGTGTGGGCAGAGCTGAGCATTTCTCTCCCTTCCAGTAATTTTGCTGCCAAGACTGCAAATCCCCCAGGCACCAGTAAAGGACTAGAGCTCCCTTCCCATCTTTTCCAATCCCCATCCTTCCTATTCATTCACCTGCCAGTATTTTTCTCTCTCCTCCAGCTCCCTGTTGATGATTCTGTGATGTTTTTCTGAGCAGATTAACTCTTTGCTACCTGAACACTGAAATTACTTCATTCACGTGCCCAGTGGCAGCACCTGCAAGCCCCCAATGGGTCTAAAAACCACTCTGTTGAACAGTGTGTTTAAATATGTTTGTTTAAAGAACTGGGAAAAAAATTAACTCTGTCTAGAGCTTGATATAAGAAATGGAAACTTTAAGAAGGCTACCAGCCAAAGTTTTCATTTTGCTTATAATTTGTAAAAGTCCCAGGATTTAAAGGACAGAAATAAACAGAATTGTGGATAAATTGACACTTTTTTTTTTCTCTATTAATAGCAGAAGGTGTTTAGACAGGGAACCAGAAGTCCTGCACAGAGCTGCTGTGTGAGCTGACAGTCACACAATGTGACCAGAGCAGCTATTTATCACCAGGCACTGCTACTAAAGACTGTGACAGTGCTGGGAGGAGCAGGGCTGGCTCTGCAGTCCCTCACTCCTCAGAGGAGCCTGCTGGCACTGACAGCTTGGCAGGTCTAGAGGAGAGGAGCTACAGAAACCTCAGCCCCTGGGGTGCTGTGACAACATCCCTGTCAGCAGGAACCCTCCTGCCCCTGCTCTGCACATCCCAGCAGCTCCTGAGCCCTCCAGGGAACCCTGCTTTGGTTTCCCAAGCCAACTTTGTAAGGCAGGTTTCTAAATAACCAAGTGAGGGGCACTGGGCCCCTCTGCATCCAGCCTGGGCACACCTCCAGGCACAGCTGGCAACATCTGCCCTCACAGTGAACTGCAAGGCAACAGCTCCTCACTCTGGGGCTCTGGGGCTGCCAGTGCCTCCTGGACAGGACTGGTCCCCACTGGGATGACTGGGTGGTGAGGCTTGGCCACAGCAGGTTGGAATTTTGGGTGGCAGGAGGAATTTTGTCGTGGAAAGGGTTGTCAGGGGCTGCCCAGGGAGGTTTGGAGTGCCCATCCCTGGAGGTGTCCAAGGATGTGGCACTCAGTGCTCTGGGCTGGGGGACAAGCTGGGGATGGGGCCCCAGATGCACCTGATGATCCTGGAGGGCTTTTCCAGCCTCAGGGATCATGTGAATCCATTTTATGGCTCTGTAAAGACCACAGGGACCAGCATTACCTTTATTTCCCTTGGAACCCAAGCTGCAGGTTACACAACCTTGTCTTTTTTTCCTTCCTGGGCTGCTTGGAATCATCAGAAAGTCTTTAACACACGAGTCCTTAACTTTGTGCAAACATATTCTAATAAAGAGCAGCTCAGTAAAATCAACTCCTTGTACTGGATCCAATGTCACTGAGCAATTACCCCCCTTTTCTTCCCAGAATTGCTCCCCTCTGCATTCCCTGGAGTTATCCAGGGAAGCTGGGGAGCAGCAGAGCCACAGCACAGCAGGTTTCAGCCCCAAAAGCTGCAATGCCTTTGGAATTCCACGTCCCTGGAATATTCCCAGTACAGCAGGAGCATCCAGCAATCCCAGGCACTGTGTCTCTAACAGCCAGGTACAAACAGGGCAGGTTGGGTTGGGGACAGCCATAAAAGATGACTCAGGAGCTTTAAAGGGAAAAATCCTTGCCACCCCAAGCCCTGACTTGGGAATATTTGCCAAGAAGCCAAAGGAAGAACAGCCACAACCCTGGAGAGCAGCAGTGATGTAGACTGAGAAATCAGGATTATCCCAGTCTGGTGACACAAGGACAATATACTTCCAAAAAAAAACCTGCCCAAGTGATCCACAGCCCCTGACACTGCAAACACAAAGTGCACACTGTGCTTGAATTTTCCAGAGTGTTTGCTTATTTATGAGCATGGAATTAGTAAAGCTCATTCATTTCAAAGTGAATTTCATTTGGGCTGAAGAGACACATTCCTTGGGCTCTTTATGCAAAATTTATGAATAATAAAGGATGAACTGGGGACAAATCTCCCATCCCACAGTAAAAGTGACCATGAGCAAAGTGTTGAGGTTTGGTCTAGAGAGGATTTTGTTGCTGCAAACATCCAGATGGAAAGGCTGTCACAGGGTGCCAAGGATGTGAGACAGTTTCTAAATGATCATCCCAGTTTTTTCCCATTATGGGAGGTCTAG
Source organism: Calyptomena viridis (assembly GCA_013390005.1). Taxonomy (NCBI): domain Eukaryota; kingdom Metazoa; phylum Chordata; class Aves; order Passeriformes; family Eurylaimidae; genus Calyptomena; species Calyptomena viridis. Next base: position 159,706 of record WEIV01013346.1, on the reverse strand, counting down.
ACTTAGTCAGACGAGATCTTGTGCAAGACTCATGTCCTGCAGGTCTCAGTTATTAAAACCCAGAATAGTTGTTCCATCTTTTATCTCGTGGTGCAGCTTGTGAAACACAGAGTGGAAGAGTTTTTATTGGTCCTGGCAGGTTTATGCCACAGAAGATTCAAGAGAGCAAATATTTCCAGATGAGACATTAATCAGCCTCTGGCTTTCATGAGAGGACAGACAGTGGCTCAAACTTATTCAGCAGAACAGGTGACAAGGTGCACCTGCACAGAATTCTGTGGTTCTGTGACAATGCAAACAGGACTGGAGTTGGCTGAGGTGTAAATAGAGGGGACAGAGGGACAGGGAGTGCTTCCCAAAGCTCCTGGGCACTTGGAATAGCAGTGGCCACCTGAAATACATGTGAAATTCCACATCTAATGGGCCAGTTATGGATATCTTTGTCTGTCACACTGCTTTGGATATAGATTTATGGCATCTCTACATGCACACACTGCACTGTGGTCATTAATTCCAAAGGGCTTGCACACAAAAGGATTCCCAAATTTCCCATGGGAAATGAGTGTCAGAGGTGGGTCAGAGCCCAGGGCATGGCAGTGCTGTGTCCCTTGGGAATGGGAACACAGGGCCCTGGCACTGCCCTGTCTCTGGGGGACTCACTGCAGGATAAAAGCACAAACCTCCTTGGAAGCTTTGCCTCCCAGGGTTACTGCCTGGAACAGACAGAAAAGAGCAAAAACCTGGTGTTTACAGCATCAAAAACCTCACTGGGATCAGGTTTTTTCCCCTTCTCTGCAGATGGTTATTAATAGGAACAAGGCACTCTGGGAGCAGCTCTTGCAGGGATTACACCTCTGACTTGAGCTGATTTTCAGGACTTACTTAAGCTCTGAGTCTCTCCTGACAAGTTCTTCCTCCCTGAGCTGACACGGTGCCACCTGAGCCTTGTGTCCCCACTGGGGCCTTGGCAGGGAACAGCCTGAGAGACACAGGACAAAATCCCAAATACTGCAGAGCCCAACCCTTCCAGCACCTGCGTTATCCCACTGCAGACATCTCACATCCACCAGGAATGCTGAAGGGGTGCTGGGAACACAAAGCCTTTCTCCTGGGAAGGTCACCAGGGAGGAATCCTGGCCCTGCATTTCCTCACTGAACCCTCCACTACACTGGTGCTCCACTGTGGAATATTAGACAGATTAGTGAGACTAAAATGACAATTCCCACCTAGTTTTACAAAATCCTGGGGCATCCATCCCTCAGGCCAATGTCCTCTGTGGTAGCAAGGCACACTGCTATCTGGCAGTGAAATGGTGAACCATCTTTTCCTGCTTCTTTGGATGTTTTTCTCTCCCCGTAACACCTGAAGGAGTCTCACAAATCAGACACAAGCCCTTTCAATTTATTACCATCCTGATTTAATCAGGACAGCTCTGGAGGAACTACACCCTGATCAAAGCAGAGCAAAGGCAGCGTGCACTGCCCTATTTATTTTGTGTTTTTTTACACACATGTATAAAATCTGTGCTCAAAGCAAAGCAAAGCAACCAAGTGCTGAGCAGCCCGTGCTCCTGAGCTGAGGGGCAGCTTTTGGGGGGTACCCACACCCCCAAGGGTTCAACCCCCCCTGCCCTGGGCTTTCTGCTTTGCACTGGTCCCTCCAGAAGCTGCCTGAGGTTCTCCCATGAAATTCCACATCCAGGAGGATGGTTCCCAACAGGCAGCTGTTTTCCCCCTCTCCTCGTGTCTGTGAAGCTGAGGATGAGGAGCCAGAGCAATGAGCTACACTGGGACAGGGGCTGAGCTTCCTGGGATTTGAAATCACAGAATATCCTGGGTTGGAACTGAGTGCAGCTCCCGGCCCTGCACAGAACACCCCAAAATCCCTCCCTGTGCCTCAGAGCGTTGTCCAGACTCTCCCTGAGCTCTGACAGGCACCTCAGATTGTCTGAGCAGGTTCCCTGCACCCTCACCAAATCCCCTGGGGATGGAGATTTGGCTGCCTGGAAAACAGATCTAATTATCTGTGCTCACACTGAAAACGGAGCTACAGCAATTCCCTTCTGGGACCCAGGGAACAACCCGAGCTGGATTCACCAGGAATCATCTGAGCACCTTCCCCTCCTTCCCCAGGCTAGTGCTGACTACTGGAGACTAAAATCCAGTCTAACCCCCCCTTTTGGAGTCCAAATTTGAGAAGGCAAAGCAGCAGCAGCAAGGATTCTGCAGCAAAGACTTCATGCAGCAACAACAAGCAAGAGCAATAAAGAATTGAAGCCAATCCAATTACCAGACTTCCCAAAGCAAAAAGCCAATCTGCCTAAATAAAGCCTCCTGGAATTGCCATCAGCACGGAAAGCAGAGCTGCACATGTTCCACCCTGTTTTATCTGGTGTCACCCGGTGCCTCCTGGGTGAGGACACGCTGCTTTTCAAGGTTCAGAGCTCAATTTGCCAGTTGACAAAAACAACCGAGGAACTTCAACAAACATTTGACAGATTCCAAGGAACCAGGGCAGGAAGGAGCTGCGAGAGCTCATGTGGTCTGTGCTGCCCCAGGGCAGGATCAGCCTTCACGGACTTGCTGAGAAAATCTGTTCCCTTCTGTGATAGAGATCCTATCAATTCCTCAAACATTTAATCCTGGAGCAATCCTACAGCTACAAGGCTTTTCCTAATGTCTACCTTGAAACCAAACACTGCTGAATTTACCCATTCCTATTTTTAATTTTTTTTAATTTTAATTTTTTTATATTTTAATATTTTTTAATATTTTAATATTTTTATATATTTTAATATTACTATTAAAAAAGCAGTGGTCCAAAAAATTAGAAGTTCTGGGGTTGTCCTGATGAGCAAAGGAAGGGCATCATGTGCCCTAGTGCAGGTACAGACACCCCTGGGTTCACCCACAAGGGCACAAATAAATACTTCTGCAATTATTTCCAGTGACACCAAGCTCTGTCTTTAGCCTTTCAGTTTCTGTCTTTACCCCAAGTTTTGAACAGAGCCCAGGAAATCTCAGCTGACACCAGTCAATAACTCTGCAGCTTTCAGGTGTTGCTGTTCATGCCCCAGTTGCTGCATTTGTGGATGTGACAACAAATAGGAAACCCAGAGCTGGCAAAGTGAGCACAGACCTATAGCTGAGCCTCCTACCAACTATTATTCATGGAAAAGCTGAATTAATTATAATTTCTACCACCTTAGCTGAGCTCGATGTCCTTTTAGGCACGAGAGCAGTTTTCATCAAGGATTTAACATGAGTGTCATGCATGGATTCGTCATTAATTACTTGGCCATTAAATGGATAAAATAATTTTTAAATCCAAAAGACAACCAAATCAGGCCAAGTTGTGGTGCAGTTCCGTTGTTCATTAAGGGATCACAAATTCATGCAGGGGATCATTAACAGGTTGTATTTAATTAGAGCATGTCCTGGTCACGTCATGGTTCCTGTAGTTACAGAAAACAGATTGCTGATTACAAGGAATAAATTTAGAAATTGATAAGATTAGTCATATAATTGATTTGCACAGCATCTGACCATCCCTCAGCAAGTTAAAAAGCTCAGCAGCTGCAGAGCTCAGACGTGCTGTTTGGTTCTACATTTTGCACTGCTCTGCACTGGAGTCCAGAAGGAAAAGCAGCAATTGTGCAGGTCTGTCCTCCCCAGAGAAACTGTGTAGGACCCATAAAACATGAGCCTGCAGCTCATCTCCTTCTGGAGGCCATGGGATTGAGCACAGACCACCCTGGTTTTCAGCTGTGGGCTTTCATGCTTCACACACTTTCCTTTTTTTATTTAAAATAACACAATGAAAGGTTCTCCTTGTGAAGGGGGTTTCCAATGACATTACAGTGATACTACAAAACCAGCCCTGTGCATTCAGACCAGATTCCCCCTGCTCCTTCCCTACTCCTCCCTTCCACAGCCAATTCCTCCCACCACGTTCCACAACTGCCAGTTCCTTGAGAGAAACCACCAAAAGCTACTGCTCCAGAAAGGAACACAGAGACTCATGGAATATCCTGAGCTGCAAGGGACACACGAGGATCACCCAGGACAATTCCTGCCCCAACAATCCCCCCCTGTCCCTGAGAGTGTTTTCCAAGTGCTCCTGGAGCTCTGGCAGGTTTGGGGCTGTGACCAAACACCCTCTGGGCAAAGAAGAACCTTTTCCTGAGATCCAACCTCACCCTGCCCTGGCACAACTGCAGCCTCAGGTCCTGTCACATCCTCCAGGACCTTCTCAGCTGCCTCACTGCAGTGACAAGTGACTTTCTGAGCCCCCAGCCCTGGTGTATTTGAACCCCCCAGCACTGTCAGGAGCAGCCCAGGGTTGAAGCACAGAAGGCACAATGTGTTCCATTGGTTCTGAAATAATCCCAGCCCTCCTGCACTTCCCACTGCAGTGTGTGGCACTTTGCCTTGTCAGCAAAGACTCAAGGGCCTCAGGAACAATTCCCTCACACCAATAAAGATCTTTTCCCTGCCTGGAACAGCCTTTGGATCTGGGCTCCTGATGACTCTCTCCCATCCAACCCTCCCCACTGTGGCAGAGAGCTCCTTAAAAAATGCATTAAGTTACACAAGTGGGTTCTTCACTTCTCTCTCCTTTCCCTGAGAGGAATAATGCACTTGATTCCCTTTGATTTTTTAATTTGAGTCCCTTTGTTAGGGACTGCTTGAAATGGCAATGGTGCAGTCAAGAAGTGCTTTAATCAGGAGTGGAGAGCTGAGCTGAGATCCCATGGCAGACTTTGTGTCAGAGCCCTCTTGGGCTTGGAAACCCCATGGCAGGTGATGGGGCAATCCCAGATATTCCGAGAGATCTGTTAGTTACCCTTTCAGATCACACAGTGCCTGGAAAATAAGAATTGAGGCCCTGGTGAGCTCTTACATGTTCTCCTGAGGAGCCAGAAAAGGTGTGACAGGCTGGGGAAGACTCAGCCTATCAAAGTTGATGTTAATTTTACATTTGCCATTCAAACAACTGCCTTGATCTCCTTCTGTCTCAGGGACTGATCACTGGCATCTTTTTTCCTGCAAACTTTTGTCTCAGCTGAGACATTCTCAGAATCTTTCTGCTCGTGTCCACGCTCCTGTAACTGAATTTACTCAGCTGTAATTGGATATGGGAAGACTTTCCATCAAGTTATTCAAAAAAAATCAGAACTTTTCACTTTATCTGGTTATGGAGTGTGACTATTTTATGACTATCTGGACCATTTAGCTTGAATTTGGCTCAGACAGGAAAGCCCAATATCAGATGCAAGTCAGAGCATTGGATGTGTAAATAAAGCATGGATTAGACTAATTCCAAGAGTCAGGAACCCTCAGACTGAAGGAGAATTCTCACTGCCTGGCTGCAACAGCACAAAATTCATCCCTGTCCACACTCAGCTCTGGCTCCTTTGGAGATCAAACCCAAGTTTGCAAAGCAGAGGAACCCAAGGTTGGAGGATCCTTGCACTGGGCACCACGACTCTTCCAAGTATTTCAGGAACATTCCACAGCCAGGAAAACATTACCAGCTCTCCAGCAGGTTGATTCCTACAATATGGACAAAGCATTTGCATGGATGAGCTGTGACTTCAGAAATCAGGGTGGGTTCACTCTTGTCCATCCCACTTTGAGCTGAGCTCTGGCTAAAACATGACCTGGGGGCAGCCTGGTGGCTTTGGGCCTGACATTTAAGACAAGATAATTCCTGGTCCCAGCATAGAAGGTGTCGTTACAACTGCTTTAATGTGGCCATAAAACACAGACAAGCTTTGAAAGCTCATAATTCTTTCATAGAGATATTGTTTAAATATTTAATGCCCACATTAATGATATTCTAATCCTTTTGGAATATGTGAATTTGCACTCATTTGCATTAATTTTGGCTTGCTGGCAGTTTCATAAATCACACTATAAAGAGGCCAAAGACAATGGCTTGTTGTCAATGGGGTGTTTGTTAATTCTCACCACAATGCCTATGCCAACACCACCAGTGCTTTAAAAACAGCCTTTTGTGCAGTGAGATAAAGTTCATAAAAGAGGCTGATGTTGACTTTTTAAAGGGAATGGGAATGCTTTCCTTTCCCTTTTTTTTTTTTTCGTTTAAATCATAAAATGCTGTTTAGGATCTGAACTCATCAGCCCTATCAGTGCCTGGGCACTTGGCTGACAACAAACAAGAACCAGGACCCTCCTGGCTGAGCAAAAGCTGGGCTGGGTCTCTCTGTTCAAGTATTCCCAGCCCCTTCCCATCCCATTGCCTATTCCCAAGGTTGCTCTCCAGCAGCACAGCAATCAGCACTTTCCACCCTACAAGAAATGGGTACCAATGCCAGGGAAAATGTGGAATGCAACTTCAGGGAGCTCAGGATTCTCCTTGGATTGTGCTTCGTTTTGTTTTAATCTCATTATATTTGGTCTACACAGACCTGCTGCCTCTAAGCCTGAGATGCCAAATGCTCCAGAATTCCCAGAGTCTGGGATGAGCTGTAATTTGCAGGTAATTTCCAGCAGCCTGGACTGTCACCTCCCAGGGACTGTGTGCACACACCATCCCTGTTCTCACCCTGAGCCTCCTGCAGTCCAAGAGGAGTCCTGGGGCTCAGCAGAGCCCCTTCTCTCCCACAACAAGTGAGATGTGGGGCAGGACGAGCTGCCTGTGCCCCAGACATGATTTCATTCTGCCATGTCGATGTGCTTGGAGGTTTTGGCAACACACCCCAGTGACCACTGGTGTCCAATCCACTCTGTGAAAGGGAGTTAGGAAGGGGCAATGAGACATGGAAGAACATCCGAATTTATTCCCTGAGAATGTGGTTTTTACTACTGGGTGGACAAGAAATACTCTTACTTTTACACAGCTGGACATGTGCAGGGGTTGCTCTGTTAGAAAGCACTGAGTGAGAGACAACCACCCCTGGATTTTCCCACCTTTGCTCTTTCCAAAGCCTAACTGATCTGCTTTTGGCTTCCTGGGCTTCTGGGCAAGGTAAAAAGCTTTAATAAAACTCCTGAGCTGTCATTGAGATACACTCAAAGCAGAAGTAGCTTTGGGGTGGTCACTCAAACAACACGAGTGGAATTGGAAAGCACATTTCTCTGACCTGGTGCTGCTCCAAAGCCTGGGACACCAGGCTGGGGCTGTGTGTGGGAATTCTCCCTGGGACAGGGCACAGGACAGGGGGAAATGCCTGTTTCACCCCTGCAAAGGCAGCAGCTCCCCCTGTGCACCGTGTTTGCATTTGCTGTCACATGTCATTATCCAGACACAAAAGTGAAGTGGGGAGTTGGGGATGGACATTTTGGGGACTGATAAGTTATCTACAGACAGCTGGAATAAGAACTGGACTGTTCCCACAGCGTGGCAGGGGCTGGCACAGGGTCACACCACCCAGTGCACAGCTCCATCACTGAATAATTACTTTTTATACCTTTATGGAGCCTCTTTTGACTCCAGAGCTTGGAAAATCCCTGAGCCACAGCACATTGCCAGTCACCCACCCCATGCCAGTGCCTGCTTAGGTGCAACACCCAACAGGCAACTGTTCTCAGGGCCTGAGAAACAGAAATGTCACATAACAGGCCCAGGAAATCAGCTTCCAAGTGTGTGGGAATGTGTTGTTTGTCTCTAAATCCCCTTGATTTCCCCTTGATTTCTCCTATAGATCTCCATGTTAACCAAGCCTGTTCCCCCCCATGACAAATGCATCTGCCAGGATATTCACTGGGACCTCTGTGAGCTGCAGTTATTCTTGTTTAATTGGAACAAACCCACAGAACAGGCACCAATGAATCAATAACTGCTGCCCAACACCTCAAGCCCAAAGAGGAGGAGGTTGGCAGAGCTTGGAGGGCTCACCTGGGCACATTCCCCAGCTGGATTCTGAGGTTTGGAATTACCAAAGGCCTCTGGGAGGCTTTAGAACATCTGTATCTGCCTGTCAGGCATGGAGGGGGTTGTGTTAAATGTCATGGAAAAGCTCTGGTTTGGCTCTGCCCTTCCAACTTGTCTGGATAAAATCCATCTGAGAGATGCTGGAAGCAAACTGTGTGGGGTGTCCCAGGTTCAGCTCCATCCAGGAGAGGGTGGTGATATCCTGGACCCCACAGCACCCAAGATATCAGAGGGCACAGCACCCCAAGGACAGCACAGCTTCTCAGTCAGACCCCCACACTCAGACTTTTATATTCAGCCCTAATTTTCTCCTCTCTCTCCCGTGTGATCTTTACATTTGGATGCTCTCACAGTGACCCTTGACTGAATCCATGTCTTAGTAACACCAGGATGTCTTAACAAGTGTCTCCTTATACATGCAAGGACCTTCTGCTCTGGACTTTAATCATGAATAATAGAAACAATTTGCAAGACACAAGGAGGGTGAGTTATGGATCTCCCAGCACAGAGCAGACACAGCCCTGCAAGATAAAGAGGATGAAAAGGACAGATTGTCCATTTACTTATTTTTAAAGGTTTGTTTGTTCTGCCACCACATAACAAATGATCAAACACCTGTTTGCAGGGACAAGCTTATTCATCCCCTTATCTTCTCTTTTTCTATCTGCTTGATATGGCATTTTACACTCCTTCAATCTGGGTATCAGCCTGAATTTATGAGAGCAGAGGAACGTTTACCAGCAGGGTTATAGGAGATTTGTTACCAGGTAATTTATAGGATCCAGTGTGGCAAATGAGGCTGTGAAGTGAAAGGGGAGGAGACAGGATAACAAAACTTCAGAGGAAAAAATACAGGAAAATCAGAGGCATCTTCATTGCTTTGTTCCTTGTGTTTTACAGAACATAAAAATGAGCCCAAACACAGCAGGTTCCTCCCCAGGGTTCCCTCCCCTTCCTGCCACATTCCCAAGGGGACAAGTGGCACTTTCCAGGTAAACTGGCACAACTTGGGGCCGTTTCCTCTCACCCTGTCCCTTGTTCCCTCCCCTGGCTCCATCCTCTGTCAGGGGGTTGTGGAGGGGGAGAAGGTCCCTCTGAGCCCCCTTTTCTCAGGTTAAACACCCCAGGGCCAAACAGCTGCCCAAGCACCCAACACACCTTGGCAGCACCAACAGTTTGTGGCACTGCCACAAACACGGGATTCCACCCAAAGGGGTGGCACACACAGCATGGAATCTCAGCCCTGGTTTATCACCCAAGGTGGTTTTCTCCACCCCAGGTGCATCCTGAAATCTGGCTCAGCTCTTTGAGATGCTTTCGGCTCCTCAAGACACCAGCGAGGAACACTCGTTACTGCAGCAGATTTGGGGTTTCCAACCATTTGGATCATCCCAAAAGAAATCCCCCTGGGATCCCCCTGCAGTCTCTGCAAGTGGCTGAATTAATGTGCTGTAAAGGCATCTCACACTGGCCATAAAACGGAACTGCTGAGTGAATTTTACAGAGCAAAGCTGCTCTGAGTGTCTCAGTGAGTCCCTGACAGATTCCCAGCTCTGGGGACAAGCAAAGCAACCCAGTGCAGCTCTGCCCCCAGCCTGGCACAAGGCAGCCAGGACAAAGCCTTTCCCACAGCAGTGATCAAACAGTCCTTGTTTCCAAACACAACACAGTCTCTGCTACATTACACAGCTCTCAGTGGTTTTCTTTTAATAACTGCAAGATACACAGAGCCCCTAAACTTTCTGCAAGTTCAGGAAAAAAAAGAATCTGCACCTAAAGCTGTTTCTAGTTAATAGAATTTTTTTTTTTCCTCGTGACTTTCAGCTTAAATATTAATATTTCTTTTTACACATAAAGTGCTTTACATTTCCTGCTCTGCTGGAAGACACGAGCCCTTTGATAGAATGCTCTGGCTTCAGCACAACTCTTGTCTGATCAATGGCAGACAGCACGTCTGGGAGACAGCTTGGGGCACCACTGCAAAAATAACCTTTCCAGCTCAGGTCCTTCAGCTCAACCCCCAAAGCTGCAGCCCTGGGGTTCTGGAGCCACTTAGAGACAAGATCAGCTGAGAGAAGTTAAAAGATCCTGCCCCAGCTCTGCTGAAAATTGGAAGGTCTCTGCTGACTTGGCTGCTGTTTGAAAGGGTGGGAAATTTTCCATTCTCTTTGGGATCTGGAATGAGGCTGGATCTGGAAGCCATTGACTTAGTTTGGGACAGCTAAAAGATACCTTTCCTTGTGGAAAAAAATTAAAAATAGAGCTTTTAACTCATTCTTGTGCAACAGGATTTTCTGTTTTACTGCTGCTTTTCCAGACAAAGCTGCCTGGTTATATCCAGTTATTTCCACAAGTTTAACTGGGAGGGTTGGTTTGTTCTGAGATTAAATGACTTTCCTGTGATATCCAGGGAGTTTCTGGCAGCATCAGGGATGAGCACTGAGCCATCCTGCTCTTGCCACCATCCTTCCCATCCTTCAACTGTCTTTTGGAGATGGGATTTCTCTTCCCCAAACTCTCATTACAAGTACAAATTATGTGCTAAACTTCCAAACTTGCTCCAACTCCCAGCTTGGGAGGTAGAAGAGAAAGACAAACTCACTTTTGGAAATAAACCTTCCAGTCCTGAGACCAGATCTCCCCAAAGCCCTCCAAGAAATTCTGTTCCAAATAAGTTTAAGAACTACAGAAAAGGAATTTGATCACCAAACCCACACCAAAAATCCTTCAAGGTACTGAAACCCCAACACCAAGGAATTAATTCCAGGCATTGCTCTGGGCTTGTTCTTTGTTCTCCTATTGATACTAATTTATATTTCTACACCCACAAAGGCAGTAATGGATATTTCATATTGATTTTGACTTGAGGGCCAATAGATTCCACCTAAAGGTAATTGCTCAGTTTTGTTAATATTAACCTTCCAGGTCAAAGCCTAGAACAGGGTTGAATATATTCCATATTACGAGTAGCTGTGGCCTTGGAGCAGCTGGACAAGGTCATGGACTGGGAATGAAACAAGATTCCTTTTCCTTTTGGAGCTGGAAAATAACTGGACCCCACTTGTGTTTGCACAGTTCTGTATTGAAAAACATTTATGGCCTTTGAAAACATGGAACAGAAAAGTCAAACCTGCTCCAGGATTCCTAAGAAATATTTTTCCTATTTTATCACATTTTAATAAAGCAGAAAACCCAGATTTATTCTGAACAGAGAAAGTGCTGATTCCATTCACATTACAGCATCTGAGTGGGAAAATGAGATTTAATCCAACAGAAGAAGATGCTGAAAGACAGAAAGTTCATAACAAATAACTGAGTGCAAGAAATACTAATTAAACAATTTGAGAGCAACATTTGCTCTGGGTATTTTCTGTGAAGGAAAATAAGTCGTTGATGAAAACTGAAATACATTATTTATTCACAGTAATTTCAAATCACTTCTTTCTGCACAGAGTTAAATATATTTAATGGCTTCTGTACTGAATCGTTTTCTCTAGGCAGGGGTATGGTTTTTCTTTGATTTCCTGTTCTTCTTGGGAGGGTTTCCTTTATTTGATTTTTTTTTAATCTCTGTAGTTTTTATTTAAAAAAAAAAAAAGAAAAAAGAAGAAAATCAGTTTGAAATATAGTCCTTAAACTTATACATAATCACTTTTTTTTTTTAATGCTTGTGACCAAGGTACAAATTTCTCTAAGCTGAGTTTCTAACATCAACCATTCAGTCCCATCAGGCCACTTCAGGCCTTTTAATTTCCTACACACAATAGATTGATAAGAATTAATAATAATATCTAACACAGGGAACAAGAAGAGATAAGTCATTACAATTTTGTGACAGTAGTCCCTTGCCTGCCTTTAAAGACAACAGAAAATGCAGCGAAAATTAGTAATTTTTTTCCAACAAAAGATTTATAAAACCCCTCCTGATAGATTAGATCAACTGGTGGGGAGAGGAGAGTGAGGAGCCTTAATAAAATCTCCCCCCTGAACACAGAGAATGTCAGAGACACTCCTGGGAAGGAATGAACAAGCCCTGGCTTGGAACAAGGCCAGAAAACATTGGTTTTCTGGGGTAATTCCAAAAGGGGAAGCCAGGTGGGTAGAGAGAGCAAAGCAGAAAAGAGCATTGGGGAAAAAAAAAACCAGCCAGGACAAAAAAAGCTTTCCTGAAAAACCAGGAAAGAGCCTCTAGTTTTCTGTGCTGGTGTAAATTCCTGGATTTTAAGGCCAGAAAAGCTCATTCAGAGCAGCTGCTCCGACTCCCTGCACAGTTCAGGCTGTTGGAATCCACATTCCTGATGGAAGGACACTTTATTTGGGCAGGAGGTGTCCCTGTAATGAATTCCCAGAGGTGAAAACCACCCTTGTGCAGGACAGTGGGGTTGTCTGGCTCATGGAACAGCCTCTTCCCCTTCTTTTCCCTCTGAGAACATCAAAGACTCCTCTGATTGTGGTTTATCCCAATATTTACATCAGCCACAACAGGGAATGGAGTCCAACCATCCCACATTTGAGCCGAGTGCCCTAAAAACCTTATTTTCCTATATTTTTTATTATAAAGAATTTTTATAATAAATTATTTTTATTATTAAAAATTATTTCTAAAATAATATTTTTATTATAAAAATTCTTTTCCTTTATTTTTTATTATAAAACCCACGGGATGTCCCAGGTCTCTCCTATTTCTTCCACCTCGCCACTTTTTCCATCAAAATTAGGACTTTTCATACGAAACTGCCCCAAACCTGCCAGCTCTGCCCAACCTTTGGGCTTTGTGTCTGGAGTGGGAAACCCTGCACAGCCACCCTTGTGTTCCCTGCCCTGTGCTCCCCGTGAAATGCAGCACTGAGGGAGTTAAAGCAGAGAAAAGCACTCGAGGAACTGCAGAGGGAGATGAATGAATTCCCAAAATAACTCCAGTATTCCTGGCACGAAGGGAACAGGGGCCAGGGCTCAACGAGGCTCTAATGCCATTAACCAGGAGCCAACAGATTCCCCTCGGGGATCTCTGTCTGCTTTTATCTTCCCCCTCCCGGCACAGCAGGACATTCCCAATCCAAAGCAAGGAGGAGGCAAGGAAAAGGTTTTCCAGCCCAGGAAAACCTCGGGATTTATGCTCCCAGAACAAGGGAGCTGAGCACACTCACTCAGGCACGTTTGTTTAGTGCTTTTTACAGCAATAATAACCAGTTAAACACCCAGGGCATTAATGCTTTAAAAAGGATGGAACAGAAATATAACGGGAGATAAAATCCACTTGGGCTCCAGGAATGTAAGTTGGAGGTTGTGGAGCCTCATCTGAGCAGAGCAGCTCTGTACAGATGTTTACTCTGGCAGCACATCTGGGGGGGGTTAAAACACGGCATATAATGGAATTTCGGGGGCCAGAGCCTGAAGAAGGTGCAGAGGGACCCGAATCCATCCAGGGCCAAATCTCTGTGTGATGGGGACAGTGGGACCAGCAGCTCACTGGGGTGAGTCTGTCCCCTCCCCACACCTCGTTCTGGGGGTTCCTAAAGCTGAATCCAGGCCTGGGATAACGGAGGATGGATCCAGTTTCCATAGGAACTCCGGGAGGGTTCTCAGCCTGGCTCACACCCCGGGGCTCTGTTATGACAAGAGGGGTTTCAAAGCACTGGAGATCAAAGCTTTTCTAACACGAGCCCAGTCCAGCAGCAGCCTCAAAAAACAAGCCCACATTCATATTGCAGTGTGTCCTGGAGCTGTGGGAGCCCATCCCAAGGGAATCTCTTCCAGACAGTCACAGAATCACAGGATGGTTTGGGTTGGAAGGGACTCAATCCCTGCCATGGGCAGGGACACCTCCCACTATCCCAGGCTGCTCCAACCTGGCCTTGGACACTTCCAGGGATGGGGCAGCCACAGCTTCTCTGGGCACCCTGTGCCAGGGCCTCCCCACCCTCCCAGGGAAGGATTTTTTCCCCAATATCCCATCTAACCCTCCTCTCTCAGTTTGCAGCCATTCCCCCTCATCCTGACACTCCACACTCCTGTAAAAAGTCCCTCTCCATCATTCCTGTGCCCCTTCAGGCACTGAAAGGTCCCTTTTGCCTCTGAATCAGCCCAGCACATCATTCCTGTGCTCAGAGGATGCAGCCTGTTTGCATCCAGCTCTTTCTAAAACTGGGGAATGGGAGCTCAGCTGGAGCCAGAGCAGACTGAAAACATTAGGAATAACCAGTTACAGCAAACTGGCACATTTGCAGGGGGCTCCACATTCCCTGAGGGGTGAGAGCAATTCTGAAAACACCCCAGGTAGGACAAAAAAAGCTGCCAGAGTGTCCTGGGGAAGGGCCCAGGCAGTGCAGGACTGGAGGAGCTTAAGTGAGACCAGACACCAAAGAGGTGACAGAGGAGGGATTTTCTTCCTTGTCCCTAATTCACCCAGGGAAAAAAAAAGCACTGAGTCAAGGTAGGAACTGCCAGGCAGGGATGTCTGTGCCATCTGCCCAGGGTGGGCCAGGATTCCCCACAGCCTGGCACAGCAGGCTGGGCTGGAGGGGCTTGGGTCCCTCAGCCCCTGCTCAGAGCACCAAGTATTCTGAATATCTGAACAATATCTGAACAATCTGAATATTCTGACCACTTTTATGGCCTCTTACTCTGGACCAGAGGCAAAGCCTCACTTACAAAGCTGGGCACTCCCCGACTGAGCTCAGAGCTGAATCCTCACTGAGGAGATGGTTTGCTGCACAATTCTCACACCATTCCAACACCAGGATTTATCTGCTCTGGCCTTTGCACTCCAATCTTTATTAATACCAATATAGACTCACAGTTCGTTACAGTGCTCATTACCCAAATCAAAATAAAAGCGAGAGGCCCTAATGAGCTGCTAAACTTGCCAAATGGAACAGCAGCTCAAAACAGATACCACACAGTGAGTGCAATTTTAAAATAAAGCTCTTGGGTCAAGTCTTAAAGGAAAACAGGCCCAAAGGTTTGGAAGTTCGTGGCTGCTGGGATTCTTCCAAATATCTTCATTTTGCTATTTCTATCTGATTAAAGCAACTGTGTTAGAAAGAAGCTGCAAAACCAGAACACAATAGTGGGATTACTGAAATAACTCCCTATTTCCTTATAATTAACAGCTACCACAAGGACTTTATTTAATTGTTTCTGAATTAAGATACTACTCCAAAAAGTCATCTAGAAAATGGAAATACAAGCCTGGATTGGCAGGGCTAGAGCAAAGTTGAATTTAACATGCTGGGGTAAGGGGAAAGAGTAGATATTAATATGAAAAATGTCATTCAGCCTCCCTTTTTTCCAGAAACATCCCACTAAGTGGTGGGCTGGCCCCCTGCCAAGGCCTGATGCATCAGGGGTCACAGTGGCTTCAGAACAGCCGTCGGTATTTTTATGCTGAGCTTCCATAATTTGATTATTCAGGTTTGTAGATTTATATCCCACCAGAGCAGGGGATTCTGAGCTGCTGCTCAGTTTACAGGGCACTGCATTTCTCCACCTCTCAACGTGGAAATCATGGAATGAGGGAATGGGTGGGTTGGGAGGGACCCGTGGGCAGGACACCTCCCACACAGCAGGTTCTCCAAGCCCCGTCCAACCCGGCCTGGGAATATTGAAGGTTTGCTTTTCCTTCTGGACCAACAAGTGTTCTGGACCACGGGGATGTGGAGCAAAGGGAGAGACCCACGTGTGGGAGATGTGGAATTTGGGGAGGGCAGAAGAGGGAGAGCTGGGAAAGGGGCACAGAGGCTTTGGAGAAGATGAGGAATAAGGGGCAGATGTCTGAGACCTCTAGAACCCAAGGCTGATGCTCCCATCCTGCTGGGGGCATCATTTTCCCTCCTTTCCCATCCTTCCCATCCCCTTTGTGCCCTGGTTCTCCCCGTGCCAATGACTCCTGTTTGCATCCTGCATCACCTGACAGCACATCCCCTGCATCACATCCCCCCGGGGTGATTTCATTTGCTCCATTACTGCTCCAACTGCAGCCCCCGAGCTCTGTGATTTGTGTCACTCCCTGGCTGAACTGCTGCTGCTGCCACTGCCCGTGTTAATTGACACTGGAATGTCCTTCCTTCCCGAGATCTCCCCAAATTCCGAGTTAGGAGGAAACATCTCTCCCAGCAGCACCTCCCTGCTGGTTGTCATTTGGACACAGGATATTTTCCTGTAGACTTGCTGAGTTTGGATAGTTCCATTTCTCCTGGTTTGGTTTTTTCCCTCTTTAATTTATTTATTTACTCCACAGAGTCTTGGAAGCAACTGGCACTTTCACACATGGACAAATGAAGGGCCTGTGTGATTCTGACTGAAGACACTTAAAATCAGATTTAGAAGCACCAGGAGGGCTGGGAAACTGCTGGGGGGAGGGTGTCAGTGAAATCTTTTCTTTCTTTTTAATCAAAAGGGAAAAAAATTCTTTACAAAAATCTAAGGGCCAAATAATTTCATTGGGAAAAAAACCATCACAGCCCATCCACAAATCCTCAGGGGTGGAGATTTTGATTTTTCTCAAGTATTTGTTGGCCTGAGACAAAACAGAAAGTATTAAGGAATGCCTATTAAAAAATCATTTGTGAACAAATATACTGCTTCAGGTTGATCTAAACCACTTCTGAAATTATTTTTAATTTTGAAATCTGCTTTTCAGCCGGATCAAAGCCAAATATTTTATCCACCTTTTTTGGGGGGGGAAGGGGTTCATCATATGAGTGTTTCAAGCATTGCTCCCTAGTGAAGAACCTTCCTACCACTGGGAATCACCTTCCAGCAAAAACCCAGCCAGAAAATCCCTGGCTCTGCAGGAGCTGCTTCCGAGCTCCCCCGAGGGGACACGAGATGGTCATTGGGATTCTCCAATTCTGCACTTCCCTGATGCTCTGAAGTGCCTCCCTCACCTCCAGAGGGTCCTGACCCTCAGAGTGACCAAGCCCAGGCTTTTCCTTCTCTCTGTCTTAAGCAAAGCCTGGCTTTGCAAAGCAGCTGAGACCAACTCCCAGCAGCAGCAGCAGCTCAGGGGGGCCCAGCTCTGATTTTTAACACCCACTTGAGGTTTTCCTGGATCATCCACACCGAGAAGTTTCATGTCAAACTGGTCCTGGCTTTTGCCAACCCCAGGGGGCCAGGGCAGCTCCAGCCCCACAGCTCAGATGTTCATCCAGGTTTAAGTCCCAGCTGTGGCTTTTCCTTTAGTTTTTATGATCCATCTTTTCCACTGAGCTCCTTGGAGCACTTAAGTTGTTCCATGTGAAATTTTACTGACAGAACTACTGAAGTCCTTCATTAAAGTCCCATTTCAATGTCTAAGTGGATGAGGCTGGATAAGGAGTCTCCAAATGGACCCAGATTTATCCTCAGGCTCTCCCACAGTGACCCCAGAGATGCTGTAAACTTCATTTAGATGCACATTCAGAGGCTACTTGAGAAACCACTCTTTCCATGACCCCTCTCCAAAGGGAAAAGCATTGTATCCATCATTATTAAACCCATTACTGCTTGCTGAGAGCATTTTGTGTCAGTTCATGACTGATTAAAATACTCAAATGATCAGGAACAATAAAAGAATGAAATTTCTGGCAGTGCCAGGACAGTCACACTGAGCACAGTGACAACAGGACAATCCATCTGTCCTTTATGCAAACTGTAATTCCTCTGAAAGACTGTGTGAAGAAAGCCTCTAATGAGCCATGGGGAATATATTCTACAAAAATACATATATATTCACCATCTCAGAGCTTTCCTAAGGACTAAGATGATTTTATAAAGCAATAAAAGTTTTGAACCAGAAAAGGCTGCAATGCAGGACCTTTGTCCTGAGGCTTCTCCCTACAAGAGCAACTGAAGAAATTCCCTGAAACATCCACTTTTCCTTGTCTTGTGCACCTCTGTCTGCCTTGTCATTTTTAAAAAATAATGATTTTGCAGCCTTGGGAGGAGTTGATGGTTTAATTTATGCTCCCCATCACCAGTGGCCTCAACACATTCTCTCTGCATTCCCTGCACTGCTCTTCCTGCTGCCAGGAAATGCTGGTACAGTTGGGAAAGTTGAGTCTTTAGTCCAGTTCCCTTACCAGGAATGTTCATCCAAATGCCCACACTCCTGTATTTTCCTCCATTCCTGCAGAATAACACCTTTTATTCTTTCCAAAGCACAAAAAAACACACCAAAAAATCCCAAACAAGCAGTTCAGCTGAGAGAAGGGTGAGGCAGAGCTAAATCAGACTCAACCAGGACAAGTTAACACGGAAAAGGGGGTGACTGGAATAAGGGAAGAAGCCACAAAGAAAACTGGGAGCCTCCCAGCCCTGCAATCCTGCCCATGTTATTGAGGACTTTATCTCAAAGCAGGAGCACTCCATGCCAAGGACTGTTTTTCTACAACTTTAAGCTGAATTTCATTAAATTAAAGATACATAAAGCCTACACCTTATTTTATTTCAATTTAAGTGTTCAGAGAAGTAGAAAGAATTGATACATCAGTAATAACAGACTGGCAAGAGAAAAAATTATGGCTAAGGAAATGCTGAGGCACAGCAATAGAAAGAAACATTTCAGCCTTTCTATTAAAGTTACTCCTATTAAAAAGTAATAGGAGATTGAAGTTCTTCAAGGTATTACTTATTCCATCAGAGTGATGCCAATAAGCAGCAATTTGTCACAACCAGAGAGCTGAAACAATGGTCCTGCCCTCACTGAGCAACTCTGAAAGCAGAGACGAGGGGCTGCTTTTTATCAGACAAAATCAGTATTTCCAGGCACCCCAGAGCAAACCTGATAAATGGGAATGACCCATTTAGTCCCATTTTTTGGACTCCAAAAGGAAGAGGAATGGATTAGGAGACATGACATTTACCACTGGATGGCTCAGCACACTGACATTTGATATCACAACCAAATCTCTCTTTCCTGGGGAGGAATGAGCTCCAAGTTTGGATGTTTCAGAGAAATTCCATGGACCTTCTGACAGGCAGCATGGAAACAATGCTGTAAATGCAATTTTCCTCCAAACACCTTCTGAAGTGCTCATGGCCCAGCCAAAGCAATCCAGCAGCTCTTCCAAAAAGCTGTAGGAAGCCTGAGCACCTTCCAGCTCTGATGAACACTAATAAATCATTTTTGCTCTCTTTTGCTTGTGCTTCTTCTCTCAAGGTCAGAAATGCTGGGGTTTTTTTCCTGAATGCTCAGACATGGCCCTGCTGATGGATCCACTGAGAGCTGGGCTTGGCTCAGAGTGATGTGCAGAGCTCCTGGTCCCAGGCTGAGCTAAACTTAAATTCCAGAGGGGAAAGGTCACTTCAATATCTCCCTCTGTTATCCTGTCCCTCCTCCTCTCTGCTCTGAGGGAAAAGGGGGGATGCAAATGAATTAAGGGAGCACCACACTTGGCCACTCCTAAGAGGTTTGAGTCTTAAATGAAGTTTTCACTTCATTTCCTGTATGAGTTTTCACTTCATTCACTGTGTTTGTGTAGGAATTCTTAGGACAATGGGATCCCCAAGCCTTGGCTGATGAATGGAGATGAGTAACTCCTGAGATTGGCTTGTGAATAGGCCCAGCCTCACCATTATCTACTTTTACAACATTTCAACTTCTGTTTTTAGCAGTTTCCCATCATTCAGCATTTCACTGAGCACATTAATAGGTTTTACATTTCTGATAATAGATTTGACTTTTCTGACAGTGCTTAATGTGGGACAAAAGGAACAAGAAAATGAGAATATCCAAGGGCTTCCACAGCACTGTTGCCACCTGATGCTCTGAGTCCCTCAACTCTCTCAGTTCCAAGGACCAGGATGACTCTAAACTTATTTGAGCCTTAAAATGTGAACTCTGGTTTGCTGTAATTCTTTCAGCTCCACAATCCTTTGTAGCTTCTTCCAAGGTTACCTTTGCTTTTACATCAATGTCTCCAGACTCAAATACTGGCAAGGAGGAAAAAAGATCTCCAAAACCAGAGGATTTTCCCCCTCTCACCTCTTTTTGAGCTCAGCCTCCCTGCCCTCCATCAGCTCCCACCAGCTGGAACAGAGCTGGCCACATTTTGGTGGTTGTTTCTCCGGGAGAGAGTTGCTGATAAGCTGTGCTGTACAAACTCCCTGCTTTGGAGTGACAGCATTCAATCTGCAAACCCTTCCTTGTAACCCCTGGAACATCCCATTTCCCCCTCTGGGCTGAGGCCACGAGGCCCCAGTGGCTCCTCCAGTGCATCAGCAACACCGTTTTTCGAGGCAGCCTGACTTTTGTCTTCCCTAATCAGCCACATTAGATACTGAATTTCTATCTGTTGCATCCAGGGAATGTGTTCCTTCCCTTTCTGCCCTGAACAAAGCCCTGTGTCTGGAGCTGTTGGTTTGGAAGGCTGGGGCTCAGTAATGATGCAGGAGCCGTTTGTTCCTCTTTTCATCAGCACAGTTAATGACAAAGACCATAAGAACAGGCAGAACTGGGCCCCTTTGTTTTCAAACTGAGTTTTTTTCCCCCCGATGTTCACCAGACGATCTGAATTAATCTCTCCTCTTCAAGAATCAAAAATAGCTGTGATAGCCATTCCCAGTTGTTGCCTCCTCCAAGTCTTTTCTTAAATGACCTGATTCCATCCCACCTCCATCTGGCTCCTTGGCAGGGGACACGAGGTGTCCGTGCTGCTCGTGGGGCAATTTCTACTCTTTAGCTCTTCCCAGAGGCCAAAAGGAGCAGTTTCCTTCGGGGAAATTATCCACACGACAGCAGCTCCAAGTGAAGGAAGTGGTATTTGAAAGGAGAGGTGCGAGAGAGGAAAACAAAACCCAGTTTGCTCGGCAGATCCAGGCGGGAAAATTAAACTGGATTTGGGTTTAGGAGCTCACTGGAAGAGGGGAAGCACAAGAGAAGAGTTTCACACTGAAAAAACAGACCCAAACTCTGTCTCCTCCCTGCACCAGCTTTGTTATTGTGAAGAATAGGTGAGTAAATAAGTTGGCTTCCGAGTTTGTAAAAATGGATTAATATATTACAGAATTCTCTGAAATTGTATGAATATGTATGGCCTAAACTGTAGAAAAACTTGAGAAATCCCCAGCAAAGTAAGTTAAACACCCAGTGCTGCACCTTTGCTTTGCTGACTTTATCCCCAATTAAATCATATAAAAAATCAAACAGAGGAGTGCACTCTGTTTTCCACATTATTTCTCCCAGGTTTTGTGCTCAGCCCCGTGCCTGTGGAACTCACTGGAATGGGACAGCAGGATGCTGTTTGCAGGCTCAGAAAGGATGACCAGCTCCAACCTTTCCCTCCTCAGCACTATGGGCAAGTCCAAACCCAGTGATTTGTGGTGCTTTTATACCAAATTCACTCCTGACCACGAAGTTCCTTTGTGCTGCTGACCACCAGCTCCCTCTCTGCTGAGCACAAGAGGCATTTCAGCCACTCATTTCCCCAAAAAATGACAACCAGATCCTGCAAGTCCTTCCTTGGAGCTCATCCCCAGCAGGAGCAGAGGGGGACACTGTCCCTGTCACTCAGGAGAGGGAAGAGAGCTGAGCACACCCAGGAATTACAGCCTGGGACACTCAGTCTGAGCTCAGAGTCTGGCTCACAAGTACCAAGGGGTTGGTATAAAGGGAATAAATACCCACTCGAGCCTGGTGTGACACCCCAAACTCCTGCCAGCCCCTCTCCTTTGCACTCCAAATGTTTACATTGAACTGGAAGATTTATCTGCATTTGGAGCCTGGAAAAGTCAGTGTTTTCAGGCAGCACAAAGCGACAGAGCCAGAGCTGGATGCCAAAACTGGAATTAGTTCCAGGGATCAGGAGAGACAAAAACTCACATTTAACATTTCACTCCAAAAGCTGCAGAAGCCAATCCCTCTGCCTTTGAGGAGTGTTTCTATTCCTGAGTTATGGAATTGTTTGCTCTGGAAGCAGCCCCAGAGTGTTTTGGAGGGGGGAAATGCAAAGACAACAAATAAGTGCAGTTGATTGCAAAGCAGGGCAGGGTTTGAGGGCTCTGCACACCCAGGGGCTCTAAAGGCACAGCCACTGTTTCATTGCAAGGTGGGCATTAATTGATTTCTAACTGTAATCACAATTAGGGTGTGTTATCCTGATTAATGGGAACATGCTCCTCTTCTCCCTGTGGGAAGAACAGATGAAATATGGTTTTATGCCATGGCTGAAGTGGTGATTTCACTGGAGAACACGGTGCCAAGGCAAGGCAATTAATCCTCAATTTTGGTAATTTGCACTAATAAATTCTTACTCCTGGCACAGAATGCACCTGTGTACATTAAATTGAAAGGCTGTAGGATGTATTTGGCTTTACACAGTTTAGCCTCAGTGTACTTGACACAGCAGCTTGAATTTCTGGGTTGAAAAGCATCTTTGTGCTGATTTCTAGAGCTGCTTCTACATAATAGAGCCACATTACCTGGAGATTTACCACTATTTGTACTTATTTATAATGCTGCTCTTAACTGAAATCAAGGGAGGGCCTTGGGAAGAGCTTCAGGACCACAGTCAATTTAAACCCAGCATTTTCCAGAGATACAATTTGGGAGCACTCCTATTTATTTCCCTCCTGGTAAACATGACCACAGAGAGGGAAGGGAAGTCAAAACCAGCTCAAAGCCATAATTATAAGGCAGCTAAACTTCCAGAGGGCTAAAATTAGAATAGCTCCACACCCCAAAAAGGCAAAGAGCTCTGCTTTTGTCTTCAGGGGACAAAGGAACCAGGTGGGAAGAGAGAGAAAATAGCAAAGGGCAGCACTCAGAGCCCAGAGCCCACTGTCACTGCCAGACCTGTTACTGAAACCTGCCCTGACTGTTGCCAGGAAAGAGAAAAGGTTTGTTTTTGGGGCTAAATATCCCAGATTAGATACAAGTAGTTCCCCACTGCAGTGGTGCCATCAGAAGGGTCCAACTTGCCACGGTGACAGAACAATTCTCTTGTTCACTGCAAGACTTGGGAGCCCCCTGTGACCCCCTGCCCAGCTCAGACTTGGTCCCAGCTCACCCCAAAACCCTCCCCCAGTGCCAGCAGCAGTCCAGGCCTGCGTGGTGTTATCCATATTAATATTTATATGTATATATTGCTAAGTAACTCCTCTTCCTGTAACCAGTAGCACTTGTGCCAAGTGAAGGAGTTTTAGGAGAATTAAAAATATTCACGAATTCACTGGTATTCTCTTCTTTTGTTTATTAAATAATGACACTACTTGCCATCCTGTCTGCTCCAAAAATAGCAATTTTCCCTTGTTTTGCTCAGGGATTAAAACCACATCAGAGACACCAGAGGAAAAAAACAGGTAGTGGAAGTCACCCCAGCCTGGGAAATCAGGGGAACCACGTGCATTTTCACCATGGGAACACACAGCCCTCAGTGTCTGAGCTGGTTTTCTTATTTTCTATTTGTGCCAAACTGTACAGTCAGATGAGTGAGCCAGAGGGCAAAGAAAAGGAATGTTTTCCACCCAGGACTTCCATGAGCCAGGCAAACAATCCCTGGGAAGGGGCTGATAAGGACGTGCACATGTAGAACCAGAGACCTTCATTCATGCAGTGCTCAGAATAATCCCATTTCCTAGAGCAGAATGGCAGCTGGAGGAGATCAAATCCCTGTGGCTCCATCCTGCACCCCAAGAAAGGGCTGCTGAGTCCCTGAGGTGTTTGCTGGGCACTGGAGGTGCCTGAAAGGAAGCAATAACCAACAAAGACCTGATTTTCCAATGGGCACATCTGCTCAAGAGCAGCTTGGCAGCCAGACTTCCCAATCACACTGTCCTGGATTGGTACCAGAGCAAAATAAAACCTGGGTTCAGCCTGAGCACAGCAAACAGGGCAGGGCCACAGTGTAATGCTGTTTTGTAATGCTGTTTTGTGAGTTAACATCTTTTCTCAACCACTTCACCCAAGAAAACAGGGGGTTATTGCAATAGGAACCTTTGGTCCATTAGAAATTCCCATGGAAAAATGTGGAAATCATTCAAATAAGAAAAGAAATAGTATTTGGCTTTGATACATTTCAGTTTTTCCATTTAGGTTTTTCCCCCCCATACTTTCATTTTCTTGCTGGGGAACCCAGCTACAAACACAAGTGGTTTTTGCCCTGGTCACACCAGTGCAAAGCCAGTCAAACTCCACTTCAAAAAAGTAAGGTCACATTGTAAGGAAAAAGCTGAAACCACTGCCAAGAACTGCTTTCAGACTGCAGCTGGTTTTGTGTGTGTGGCTGCTGCTGCTTTATGAACCAAAGTCAGCAATTCTGAGGGAAAAAGCACTATCAGATCATTTAAACTGACCTCCCATCCAGCACAGGGCAAGTAATTCCTTCTAGTCCCTTCTTTATTGAACCTGACAAACTGTGCTGGGCCACAGCACATCTTCCCACAAGGCATCAAATGATGAGTTCAAGAGATCACTTTCCTCGAGCACTTTTATTTAAATCATTTACCACCCTGGCTGATGGTGTTAATAACAAAATAAATAATAAACCTCTATATTCTCATATTTCCTTCCCTTTGAAGGCCTCCAGGTGCTTTGCAGAGATGAATACATGGAGCAGCAGGTCCCTTCTTAGACATTAGAGAGAAACTCTCCCTGTTGATGGCAAAAATAAGGTTGCAGTGGAAAACGTGGCAGGGCTGGATGAGCTCTGGGGGCTGGAATCCCTCATGGGCATGAAACCATTGCTGTCAATTAGTCCCGAGGAGAGCACCCAGGAATACACGGGATTATGAATTCCCAACAATATCACAGCAGGAGCTTGTTAAACTCCACTGAATCCCGATGATTCAGTTGTAAAGAGGGGGCTGCTCTGAACAGAAAAGCTTCCGAAGGGATGCAAAAAGTTACCACCACACAGAAGTGCCTTCCCTTTCATCTGCTTCCCCCGAAGTGAGTTTGCTTTCCCTNACTGAATCCCGATGATTCAGTTGTAAAGAGGGGGCTGCTCTGAACAGAAAAGCTTCCAAAGGGATGCAAAAAATTTACCACCACACAGAAGTGTCTTCCCTTTCGTTTGCTTTCCCCGCATCCCATTTTCTGGGCTCTGCTCAGAGGTGGAGGGAGAACAACGCTAACGAGTTTGCTGTTCTAATTGCTCCAACCTCCGGGAAAACGCCACCGCTGCCCCTGTGTGTCTGCCAGGAACATCCCAGGGATTCCAGCGGGATGGGCACAGCCGGCAGCGCCCGCTGCTCCCGGGGGATCCCTGCTCGTGTCCACTGCACCAGCACAGCCGGGAATGTTCCCTTCGGTCCCTCTGGTCCCCGAGAGCAGAGACAAAGCACCTCCCCCGGCCAGGTGTGGAGCAGTGCCACCCTCACCCAGAGCCGGGAAGTGTCACAGGCACCGGGGTGGCACTGGAGTGTCACAGGGAGATGGGTGTCACTGCAGACAGTGTCACAGGGAGCTGGGTGTCACTGCAGGCAGTGTCACAGGGAGCTGGGTGTCACTAAGGAGAGTCACAGGGAGCTGGGTGTCACTGCAGGGAGTGTCACAGGGACCTGGGTGGCACTGCAGGGAGTGTCACAGGGACCTGGGTGGCACTGCAGGGAGTGTCACAGGGACCTGGGTGGCACTGCAGGGAGTGTCACAGGGACCTGGGTGGCACTGCAGGGAGTGTCACAGGGACCTGGGTGGCACTGCAGGGAGTGTCACAGGGACCTGGGTGGCACTGCAGGGAGTGTCACAGGGACCTGGGTGGCACTGCAGGGAGTGTCACAGGGACCTGGGTGGCACTGCAGGGAGTGTCACAGGGACCTGGGTGGCACTGCAGGGAGTGTCACAGGGACCTGGGTGGCACTGCAGGGAGTGTCACAGGGACCTGGGTGGCACTGCAGGGAGTGTCACAGGGACCTGGGTGGCACTGCAGGGAGTGTCACAGGGACCTGGGTGGCACTGCAGGGAGTGTCACAGGGACCTGGGTGGCACTGCAGGGAGTGTCACAGGGACCTGGGTGGCACTGCAGGGAGTGTCACAGGGACCTGGGTGGCACTGCAGGGAGTGTCACAGGGACCTGGGTGGCACTGCAGGGAGTGTCACAGGGACCTGGGTGGCACTGCAGGGAGTGTCACAGGGACCTGGGTGGCACTGCAGGGAGTGTCACAGGGACCTGGGTGGCACTGCAGGGAGTGTCACAGGGACCTGGGTGGCACTGCAGGGAGTGTCACAGGGACCTGGGTGGCACTGCAGGGAGTGTCACAGGGACCTGGGTGGCACTGCAGGGAGTGTCACAGGGACCTGGGTGGCACTGCAGGGACTGTCACAAGGAGCTGGGTGTCACTGGAGGGACTGTCACAGGGAGCTGGGGGGCACTGCAGACAGTGTCACAAGGACCTGGGTGTCACTGCAGGCAGTGTCAGGGTGGCACATGGAGTTTGGGGCTCCCTGCAGCACAGGCACTGGGGAACTCAGGCTGTGTTTTCACCACCTGGGAAGTGCCTCTCACCCTGCCTTGCAGCACAGACCATCAGAGGAGATCCCCAAATTGTGGGATTTAGCACAAAGGAGGCTGGCACTCCCTTCACTGCACACCCTTCCCCTCCCAGTTACAGCATGTCTGGGCACAGGCTGCAGAAGCACATCCTGGGAATTGTGGAGGCACAGGTAGTGCCAGTCAAAATGCTGGATCTTTTTCCTCCACAGAAAGCTTTCATCCCTCCCAGTTGGGTTTCAGAGCTCAGAACCACAGTGGTTGTGGCTCTACATGGGTTGTGAAATACACACACACACACCCAGAGCAGTGGGAAACTGCTCTGAGTTTCTCCACAGCTGTGGCAGCACAGGAAAGATGCAAATAATTACTAACCTTCTGTTTTCTGTCCTTCCTAAGCATGTAATACAGAACATGTGTGGCACACAAACAGGCTCTTTCTTCTCATTTTAACTGGCAAATAGGAAAAAATCATAAGGCCGTCCCGAAAAGACAGAGGAAATAGATTGGAAATTCTATTAATCCTCAAAAGCATCTGCCATCTGTGCCCTGTGAGCTGCTCCCCAAAGGCTGAGCTGGGCAGGGCTCAGCTGCTCCCATCCAGCAGCTTCTGAGGTGCCTGTGCTGGCAGGTGCCAATTTGGGATTGTAAATCTGCCACTTCCCAGCACAAGAGCCAAGACTTGAGTGAAAGGGGAAGCTCTGGGCCAGCTCTTAAACCCAGGACATTCCTGTCCTTATCACAAGATGAATGTGAGCCCATTAAGAACCCTGAAACCACTATGCTCCCACTTAATATTCCTTATTTAAGTGACTGAAATTAGGCAGTTTGAGTGAGTTCAGGCACAAGTGGCTGAAACAGATTCATTAATCCTCCAGCTTGTGCCAGTTCCTTTCCTAAAAACACTCTCACACCCCCCCTTACTCTCCAAGCACATCCCTAATGAAAGGGATTTTAAAATGCTGCCTTTCTATTTGCTAATAAACACTATTAATTTGCCTAATCATGCATTTATGACCTTTGCATGCTGTTAAATTTCAGTGTTTCCTTGAACCATCATCCACTCAGAGATAAAGTCCTTAAGAGATCTGACTCCCTGTCACTCCAGTTCACTGTTGTATTTCATTCCATATGTACAGTGAATGATTAGAAAATCTGCAAAGCTTCCTCATCACAAAAATAATTACTGTCTGGGAGCCTAGAAAGTACCAAAGTAATCTGTGCTAATTGAAACTGTAAAATATCTGCTTCTCAATCAGCTTGTTCAATACCTTGGATAAAACACAGCCCCCTGAATTCAGCTCCTGTGCTCTGGATTATAAATTTCCCTCATTTTCTCTCTCTCACAGCACTTAAAAACTGGAAGTGCTGATATTAATTATTTTAAGATTTTTTTTTGGCAGTCATTTCCTCTAATAAAATTCTATTCCCTTAGGGAATTATACATCAATCAATCCAACTTTTCTTGTGTCTTTGATGTAATAAGACATTCCAGCCTATACTGGAGCCTTCAATTCCCCTCTCTTCTTCTGAAGGTCACATCAACAAGCAACAATCTTCCTCCCAAAGTCACTCCTGCCAAACTCTGCTTTTACCAAAGGGCCCAAAAAGAGAAGCCCTTTACAGGTTTCTCACACAGACACAGAATTTAGCCCTGGCTGGTTCTCATTTGTGGCTCTACAGAACCAAAAATTTGTATTATATAGAATTATAACCCTGTACCATTTCCACTTCTGGGGCTCAAAGAGGCACCACAGATCTTGTTCCTGGTGTTACAGAGGGAATGGAGCAAAATGCTGAAGTCTCAGAGGCTGGATTTACACAGAAGCTGAGGGAATGAAGCATCCTGTGAGCTACAATAAGGGGGGAATTAATTCAGGATTCTTTGAAAGCCCCCCAAGAGCACAGAGCCTCCCCAGTGGCACTGAGCAGCCCAGCCCTCCAAGGCCATGCCAAAAGCAGCTGCTTTGGTTTTCTCTTTGCACTGGAAGGGGATTAATGTCTCCTGCTCCCTGTTTGGGGCTCCCCCCTCCAGCAGTGGGTATTTGATGGTGACACCCCCAGGTCCCACAGCAAATTGTGCCAGTTGTGTCTGGGTGTGGGGTGATGCCCATTCCTGCAACACAGAGTCTTGTATCCCGAATTCCCGGGGCTCAGAGCTCCTCCATCCTCCTTTCTCTGTTCCCACGGGGGCTCCCCAGTGCTGTGCCCTCCCAGCTGAAGTGCCACTCACTGCTCAGCTGTTTCCAGGGACATTCCGAGGTTTTCTCCTCCTTTTTCTCTGCTGAGGGGAATGAAGCTCCTGCTGGAGATTTTTAACTCCCCCTTCCCACCCTGGGCTGGGAAATACAAAGTGAGAGCAGGCAAATGGTGCTGCTGAGCTTGGCACAGCACTGGGATGGCCAGGAGACACTTCCAGCACTGCAGGAGCAGCACAAAGCATGGTCTGGATGTGTCCAAACAACTCCAGGAAAGGACCTGGATACCAGGAATTGAGGGGCAGATAATGAAGGAAGAGCAGACAGGAG
The DNA here is from genome assembly GCA_013390005.1 of Calyptomena viridis. Taxonomy (NCBI): domain Eukaryota; kingdom Metazoa; phylum Chordata; class Aves; order Passeriformes; family Eurylaimidae; genus Calyptomena; species Calyptomena viridis. The sequence continues at coordinate 130,871 of WEIV01013346.1, read as the reverse complement.
CTGCTGGAACATGGATTCACACTGATGGCATCAATCCTGCCACCTCCTTTCCTTAGGATTTCCATCCTCTCACCCCTGTCTCCCCCTGCAGTGTGAGGTGCTAATGGTTTGGGGAGGACTCTATTCCTTATTCTGTTTTGGGGTTTTTTTTTAGCATTTTACACTACAGATTGTAGCAGCTACTGTAACCCACCTTCTGAACAACATTTAAGAGAAGTGCCCCGATCTTGAACTCTCAGAGTCATTTCCCAAGCATCCCAAGCATGGAATTTGCCAGGAGTGATGTGCAGAGCCACATGAACAACCGCTTTGGCAGCAGCTTCTGTTATGAAAATTAGTGATCTATAGTCACCCCGGGCATCTGCTGCTAAAGGCAAGTCTGGCAATTGCCAAGCTCACAAATAAAAAGCAAAAATACTTCTTGCTGCACCAGCCTCATCCACCAGCAGCAGGGAAGGAGGAAGCTCCGAGTTCTCATCCCAAATGTTTGCTTTTACATAAATATGGCCTTAATTACAGTATCAGCTTCAAAGCCCAAAGGCCTCCATCTCCTGAGAATACTCTGAAAGACACATTCCATCAGAAAAGCCAAAGCCAGGAAGCATCACTCCCATCCCTGGTGGCTTTTGGTTCCAAACAAACCATGTGGAGATGCCCCCATTGTCCTCCTGGACGTGGCTGGGCACAGTTTATGTCCAGCACGAGGCCACTCAGCCTTTCCACAAATATTCTTCTTTTCATGGCATTGAAAATATTTCCGGCTTCCCAAAGTTGTTGATGTTTGGCTCAGTCTTTGCCCTCCAACAGCTCAGAACACACACAGACTCCACCAAATCTCTGGCCCAGCCACACAACTCATTTCACTCTTCACACATTCTCTCAACTCTTCACCATAAGGTGACGTTTTACATGGAAAACTCCAAGTCTTGGCACATCCAGCCCAGTCCTAGAGCCCTGACAGGGAATCAGGAGAGCAGAGACTCAGATTTCACAGGGCTCGAGGGAAAAATGAGTAAGAACTGGATTCTCAGTAGCTCAGATTTCAGGAGGGTCGGTATGCCTTGATACAGAGTTAATTAGGCATTAAAATAGTCCCATCAGAGCTAGGAAAATATCATCCATAAATCTCTCTGCTGCCTCATTAGCCTTTAGGACAGCAGCTCCAAGTTAATCAATTGATTGGAGAAAAAACGAGGAAGAGTCAAGATTATTTAGAAATCTCTATTCCTACTTCGATCACTAGAGAATGGTAGTTTATTTTTCTCTTTCTCAAAATCCCTATTCCAAAGGAACTGAGGGGCCAAACATCTGGTTCTCCTTGTCCAAAGTCCAAGGCCTGGGTTCTATCCTCCAAATCCAACACATTTCCAATATTCTCCCAGGCCTTCTCACAGATAAATTCAAGTTTGAGTCTCTACCAGTGAAATATGAGTTAAGTGAGTCACTAAGAGGAGTGAGCTGTTAGAAGAGGAAACAGAAATGTGACGACTGGAGGTTCTTGCAGCAAAGAAAAGGTACCAAAGCACAAGTGACTGGGCAGAAGATGCTGCTGCACAGGGAGGCAGACAGCAAAAACTAAAGCTGAGGTGTTTAATTATGGACAGGAGAAGAGAGAAAGTAGCAGAGAATCTCAGGCACAGCTTTTGAATGAACTGCTGCTCCCCAGAGCACACTGCAGGCCAAGGCAGCGAGTCTGGGCTGCTCCCCATCAGCTGAGGAGCCTCTTCACAGGCACTGAACTCCCTGATCTGGTCTGTGCTGCTCCCCCCACCCCACACATCCTGTGTCTGCACATGGCTTTCATTGGAGCATCCCTAGGGAAGGATTGGCTCCAGGAACAGCCTGGGTGGGCTGGGACCAAGGAATCATCAGCCCCAGCCTCCTCCTGAAGGGATCTCTGCTGACAACCAGCACCAACCCCTCCCAGCCCCACACACTGTGCATTTTCAGTCCTGATTTCCCTTTAGCTGATCTGCAAAGCAGCCTCCAATATCCAAACAGAATTCCTTGACTTGCAGCCAGGAGGGATCCTCAGTTAAAGAGCAGTTGGGACATCAGGGCATTAACAGCTTCTGCTCCCAGCACCCTGTTTTGCATCCAAGCTCAGGGACTGTCAGCACAAGACCCCTTGTTTACACCCTAATTACTAATTAGGAAGAACTGCACTGCCCTTGTCACACCCCGAGGATTTGGTCACTTGCAGTATTTAAATAAGAAACTGGGAATGTTTTCAAGAGTGTAAAGCATCAGTTAATTCTAGAAATCTTGAGACTTCAGTGAATGTAATAAATGTCACCCAGAGATTTCAGAGTCATTTGATAATTGAGGCACAAGCTACTCCCAACATGGATCCACACAAACATACATCCCCTTCTGCTTTTCCCCTTGTCTCCCCTTGGATCCTCAACCAAAAGCCACCCAAATTAGAGACCAGGCTTGTTTTTCCATTTGTTACACTGTCCTTTGTGCACCAGGTCAATATAAGAATTCTGATATTCCTGAGCAAGAACAAATCTTATACAGCAAATCTTCCCTTTAACTTTAAGCTTTGGCTTAACCACTTTGGTGTTCCCAATTTAGGAATCCCAGAGCATCTTTTGTTCACTAAGGAGCAAAGGACACACAAGGGGTTTCACAGTGAGTGTTTTGCTGATGTTTGCAGTGATAATAACCATGCCTACACTAATACATATAGATTTATTGCATGGGAGTATTTCAATTCATTCCAATTAGTACAAGTGCACAAAACTTCAGCCAATCCCCCCTTTTTCAAGGCAGAAATGGCTCATAAAGACACCTTAGGATATTTTGCTGTGTTCCCCTTCATCAGAAGGGACACCCACCCCCACTGGGAAGGGTCCAGGCCACAGTGACATCAGGGACTCGTTTCCTTGGATGGTTTTCCAAGTGACAGGGGCTGTTTGGCCCTGTCCCCACACAGGAGCCTGTGCAAACTCCCAGCCTGATGCTCTCCCTTATCTGTGCCCTGCACAAACAACTCCTGGGCTGACCTTTCAGAAAGACTCAACCCATGACAAGCAGGACCCACATAACTAATCTAATCCTCTGGAAACAATATTTGCTTGGTCTGAGCTCCCTGGGCAGTTGGGATATGATGCAGGGGGAAGGGTGGAGGGGTGTCAAAAAAAGAGAGCAGCACAATCTCCTCCTAGGGGCAAACTTTTCATCAAGGCAGCAGAACAATGAACTCCAAGAAGAAAAAGTGCTCAGCCCATTTCCATTTCTTTAACTTCTTTCCTTTCTTAAAACCAAAGAAAATAAATGGCAGGCCAAAAGCTACATTTCTGCAAAATTAAGAGGCAGAGGGAGGGGGTTTCATGCTCCCACAGGATAATTATTTGCACAGTTTAAGCTCAACAGCTGGAAACAACTTTGAATGAGCAGCTCCTTCAGACAGCAAAGAGGAGCAGGAACCCAACACTGATGCTCTTTGTGACTCCTTTGCAGAGCATTTCTCTCTCCCTACATATTTTGCTTTATTTTCTATACTAGATAAGTGCAAGAATTAGGAAAGACACCAAACCCACTGAAGAAAACATTTGTGCCATTGAAGTCACTGAGAAATCTGGTGTTTGTGACCTCAAAGCTTCGCCCAAGGAGTTTTGTGGACTCTGCCCTGGCTTGAACAGCAGCTTCTCAATCTGGCCCAGAAAGAGAGCAAACAGGTCTGGATCTCTGGAGAGAGACACCAGCCACAGATGGTTCTGTTTCAAGCAAAACCCAACTGCAAAGTCAAGAGGGAAAAATTAAAAAAATAGACACGGAGCAAAGAAAACAATCCTCAAGCCACAGAAAAAGGGATTTAAACTTCTACCAGCAGCCAAAGCAGGTAGATAAAAGTTGCAGCCAGATGGAATTTGCCAGCCCAGAGCTCTCCCTTGAAGCCACTGGGAAAGGGCAGAGGGGCTGCCAAGAACCTGCAGAGCTCCTGCAAGGGCTGGTTTTCCCTGTGCTGGGCACAGTCACTTCTACTGCACCAGAGACATTTGGGAAAGGCCTCCAAGATCGAGTCCAAGCCTATAAATAATGGTGTTGAAAAGCTGCATTTTCTGGAGTAAATAGTGCAGCTGAGGGTCAGAGTTGTGTGGCCAGCACCAGATGTGTTCCATCCTCACTCCCAGACGTGTTGGCACAAACCCAGGAGCCACACACAGCACACCATCCATCCCTGCAGCCACTTCTACTCCTTATCCCCTCCACGGGCTCTGGAAGAGTCACAGGGAAGACAGGATTTAATTATCTCAGTGCTGTGAGTTTGGGGACTGAGATCATCTGGTCATTCTTGCAACAGGGTGATCCCAAGGTCTTTTGTAGGAAAATTCCTGTGTGTGTAACCTGCAGATCTTCCTCACCAGCTCATACATCAAAACCTGCCCCATTTTCAGCCCAGTCTCTCAGTTCCTGGACAAACTCAGTGTTTAAGTGCTGAAGTTCCACAGCCAAACTCTGCCAACGACAGCATTTTGAGGGAATTCACTTTACATTTGACTGTGCAGTTGTGTGAGGTGGGACATGGAGGATCCTCATCCCATGGGAACAGCACAAGGACAGGGAGGGGAGGCACATCCTGGGCTTCAGTCTGGTCTCAGCTTTCCCTGCCCAACCTACAGCTCTTGGTCTCTCAATCCCCTTCTCTAATCCTGAGCTGTTGAACGTGGAACTCACACAAAGAACATTTGCCATCACCATTCCAAGTTGCCAACGACACAGGGAGCAGCTCTGGGAGAAAAGGAAGCTTTTCAGAAAGGTTCTATTTCAGTCCAGAGTCCCCCACCAAGAACTGGAGACCTTTGTATGGAAATGCTGCCTATGAGCTGCATGGAAAACACACATCCAGCCCCTGCCTGGAAAACCCAGTCTATAAATTCCTTCTCCTTTTCTGGGAGCAGCTCCCAAATGTCCCTTTCATGTCATGGCCAAGACAAGGGGAGATGTTGTGCAAAATTTGTCCATTTTGGGACGTGCTGGGCTGGGGGGAGAGTTGCTGCTTCTTTCTTGTGAGGAACAATTAATTAAAACCAAGTGACCTAATTCCCAAACCAATCCCTTATTCCAGCTGCATGAATTGTGTCCAGCTGGCTGACCTGGATTGGTAGATGATTTTGAAGATAAGCAAAGAAACCCAACCCTTTAATTTTATCATAACTTCTTACCAAGGGGTGCTTATGGAAACAGGCCCCCTGGAAGTGACTTGCAGACACAAAATTCCATTTCTGGAATTGGTTGGGAGAGTTTCAAAATCACAATAGGCAATGCCAGCATTTAACTGGAAGGCATTTGAATTTTCCCTATCATGTTTCTTAGCTCAGGTGTGTAAATCCTGAACCTTGGTGCCTCTTGTAACCTGTAAGAGAGAGGCAAACTTGCCCAAAGAAGTTCATTTCAGTGATTTTTTTCTCTCCATTGATTCCATAGAGACTAAATCCAACCTAGAAAATAACTCCTGCATTACATTAAAGCCCACATGAGTCACACATCCAGCTAAACAACTCATCATACCTTCAATAAACCTCAAACCTATGTGCATCCCACTAGTCCATGGCAAAAAAAAAAAGAGATAATTAAGTTTCTACCTTTCTTTTCAGACACCAAATTCAGATTTTCTCGTGGTTGTCCAAGGTTACACCCCATAAAATCACTGCCCCTCCTCTGACACTGGTGCTCATTAGGTGGCAGTAACTTGATCGTGCACCTGCAGCTTTAACTCCACACCTCTGTCACTGTTCAATCCAGCAATAAAACCCAACAAAGGCAGAGATCTTGTTGGGCATAGCTTGAGAAGAAAGAGTCAAGGGTTGGCAGTTTGCTGAGCTGTAGAATTAAAAGCAGGACTCCATGAACTGCTGCTTTTCTCTTTTTTTTTTAACCCCCTCCAAGGAAAAAAAAAACCCACATTAATTCTGCAAGAGCCACGAGTTAATTGCAGACAAATTGATAGAGTTTGCACAGTAACTGGAGTTCAAGATTAATTCGATTTGGAGTCATCTGGCTGGATAAAGTAAATGTGTTGTTGCTGCTTTTCTGTGGGTGTGAAGGTGCAGAGTATTGAATATTCTCCTTCCCTGGGAACCCCTGGAGCACAGACACTGCAGGGAGAGGAGCTGCTGTGCTGCTGCAAGTACCCAAACCCTTCTAAAGGGAATGTCCTGGCCTTGGACACACCATATTCCCACCCAGGGGCACCTTCCTGCCCTGATCCAGGGACAGCACTTGGGGCCATCCCAGGCTCTGTGTTGGTTTTCCCAGCTCAGGGTGAGGATGTTTTGAGCAACAAACACACCAGGGTGTCAAGTCAGAGCTGGAAATCACCCCGAGGGTTTGTGCACAACTCCAGGCAGCTCCAGAGCAGGTTGGGAAGGTGGGAGCTGGGAGGGCACAGTTAGAGAGGAAAACCAGAGGGGAGATGGAGCAGATGTGGTGAGAACAGCTGGAACTACAGAGCCAGGCTCTGGAGAGCCATGCCCAGAAATCAGGGGTTCTGGAAGAACAAAAGGGGTGGAAATCAGGAATAGAAACAAAAGGGAAGTTTTCCTTTCCCCACCATCAGCCTCGAAGCACAAACCAGGGTTAAAGAGGGGCAGAACCTGCAGAACCTCACTGATATATTTGTAACTGTGGGAGCACATCCCAGCTCAGCCCTTGTGCCAGGACAAGCAAACCACACCCGGGTTAATCCCTGATTTTAGTCCCAGCCTGTTCCCTGTCCCTGCCAGGAGGCAGAGGCTGCACAGGCACAGCTCACCCCCAGTGCTTCCCCTCAAATAAACCCAGGTTTTCCATCACCCCCACAGGAGGTAAATGCCTCTGTCAGTGATCCAGAGCTCAAGTGGCTCCTCACACACTGCATTTCTTTAGTTAAGCACAGGGAGAACAAACAGTTTATTACAACACAACCTGGTCATGAGTTTTGTTGGGAAAAGCCTCTTTTCCCTGGGGAAAGTGTAAAAGCCTCTCAAAGGAGGCAGGTTTGGGATGCCTGTGATGTCATCGTGGTTCTGCCTGTATGGGCAGGTAGTGCCACCTCTGCCAACCTCCCAGCACTGGAATTTCACTCCACTCTGATCCCTTCTTCCTTTTTCCCACCTCCCTCCCGAGAAACAGGCTCCAAAAAAAAAAACCACACCACAAAAAAAAAAAACCAATAAAAGTGCACACAAACAAGGCATCACAAAACACAGCCATTATAAGATTTCAGTAAGGAACAATAGTTTGTAAAAATTCCATAATAGAGCTGTCAAACCTGCTCTGTGTCTGTGTATCCATACGTTGCTCTGAACAAATGCTTTTAATCCTTAAAGGTCACGTTGAAAGTGTTCCCTACACCCCTTCCCATCCCTTCTGAGACACCCCCTGCCTCCCAAATCTCCTGGAGATGGTTGCTGTGCCATGGATACTTGGTATGGAACAGGGAAAGTGGCTTGTTTTGATTTTAGTTTAAATATTTAGACACAATTTGCATCTAATTAACATGCTCACAGAGCCTTTAGTAGCTTTGTTCAAATGTCATCTCCAAGAGTGCTGGTGTGCTGTGACAGCTACCTGCTCTCACCTTAGAATTAGCAATAATTCTGCTCAGGGAGGATGTTTTTCCTCCTGATGTGCAGATAATCACCCCTGTCTCTCAGAAAAAATTCCTTGGAAAATCCTCCAAGGGTTCAAAGTGCTGAGATGGAGACTCCAAACATCCAAGTTCACCCCCAGGAAGTGCTGGGCAGCACAATCCCCCTGATGAACAGCTCTGACAAGCATTGTGGGTGAAGAAAAATAACATTTCCACGTGGGAAATGGTCCATACAAGGAAAAAACCCCGTATTTACACCAGTGTGTGTCACACTGTCATTGCCAGACAGACCAGTTCCCAAAAAAAGGCTCATCCCAGGCAGGTACCCCAGGGCAGGAGCTGGATATCACTCAAAGCTCTCCACAGCAACTGGCAATTACAGATCATCAGGGCAGATCTGGTATGAAAAAATCCAATTATCTTAATCCTCTTGGGACCACTGTACCTGGGCAAGAGGATAATCCTCCCAGACACACAAAAGGGAAGGAATTCAGCACTCCCTGGTTATCATTCTACTCTCATTTTTCCTTCTGCCCCAAAGTGCTCCCCAAAACAGGTGTATAAATGTAGGAATATAACCCAGATGAATTTAACAGCCCAGAGCTGTGGTGGGGAGTCAAAAAAAAATACAAATACCATCCAAATATCTGTCTAGGTGGATAATACATCCTGTCTGCACATCTCCAGCTGCACTGTGGGGAACCAGCAGCTGCTCATGCTACCTAAAAAAGGATGGAAGAGCTCAAACCAAGTCCCCTGGGAGCCTCATGTGCTTCCCAGTTCATCTGTCCCTTCCCTCTCTCTGCTCATCTGTCCAGTTGACTTCAGGTGCAAACAGAACTGGCTGGGAAAACTGACCAAAAATCAATATATACATTTCGAAAAGCAGGAGACAAATGGACTTGTTATCTTCAGAACTATCTTGCAGGCTTGAAAAGGAAGAAAGAATATGTACAAAAGACCTCATTGAAGTGTGTCCAAATCAGAGAACAATCTCTTAAGCATCAGGAAGGGAGGAGAGGCCATGGTTCATCCCAGATACAAAACATTCCCACTCCCTGGCTCTCACAAAGGGCATTTTCTCAGTTTGGAGAATGGTTTCCAACACAATACACTTCCATAATAGCCCAAAGATGTAAAGCTAATCAGAGAAGACATATTCACAGAAATCAAACCTGGGCAAGTTGCCACCTTGACAGACTTTTCTATTGATAATTTCTTGACCTCTTTTCTTGCAGGGGATTTTGCTCCCTCACATTCTCTTTCCACAGCCCCTGCTCTTGTTTGTGAGCATTTCCCTCAGCTCCTGGATGGCTTCAGTGAGGACAAAAAAGTGTGGGATGAGGGGAAAGGTTTTGTTGTTGGGAAGCCAAAATCCCTGGGCTGGGGGACAGGAAAGTGGCTTTCACAAGGACTGAGGTATTTTTCTGAGTTTTCTTCTTTTTTAAAGGACTTATCTTTCTTTAGGTGAGTGTTAATAAGTCACATTAAAAACAAGGAGTTACTGCCCAGGAGCTGGTGGAGTGGGATTATATTAATCAATATATAATCAGGATATCTTCATGGAGCAAGATCCACAGCTACTGCAAATCAGCTCTGTACAAAGCTTTTTCCAATAGACCTTGGTATTCCAGCTGCTATAATTAGAAAATATCAGCTCCAGAGGAGCCAAGTCTGGGCTCACCCTGACTTTCCTGAGCTCCCCAAAAACCCTGAAGTGGCAGGAGAGGGAGGTGTCACCTTGGAAGGGCAGAAAAGTGTGGATGGAGTCACATGCCAAAGCTGCAGGACCTGCCAGACACCCAGAGGATGAATTAGGAGGAGCTGGAAGAGGCTGCAGGAGATGCTGTGTGCCATCAATCCTGAGGGACAAGGTTTATACCAACAGTGACACCAGCACAACACCCCCATTTATCTTGCACAGCCTCAGGTCCAGCTGCACTGGGCAGGGAAAGGAGGGGGAGGCACCACAGCCAAACTTCTCCTTCATGGAACATGCCAAGAACAAGGTCCAAGAAGCATTTCTTCAGTCATTTCATACTGTCAGAATGGGATCAAAGCCCTGGAGAGGGCAGATCATTTAAGATATTCACCTATAATTATACAAGATTATATATTTATAGGTATATTTGTTATATATANCATATTTATTAATTTATACATTAATTATATATCAGTCATAATACATAAGATATTCAAGTTCTATCCTGCAGAACACACAAAGCCTGTGTTGCCCCATCACCCTGGAGAGGATTAAAATGACTTTTTGGCCTATGCACAGAGCACAGCTTTCAGAGAGGTTTGCCTGGCATTGAAACAGGTATGATGCAGTCACTGGATTTATTAATTCGATTTTTTGTCCTTTGAATCAAACATCCTCATACCAAGGGTTTAGCACTGAGAGCAGAGGGCAGGAACCAGCAGATGGCTCAGCACCAAAGCTGCAGTGGTGTCAGGGCTGGTTCTGCTCCAAGAGATGTGGAGTCACTTGTTTGTCACATCACAGGGACCACAGGGACAGAGCCTTGGGCTGCTGGACTCTTACACCCAGTTCCAGAGCTTTTGGTGCTTTTCCTTTTGGTTCAACAAACTCAGCCCACTTTTAATGGCACACTTAATTGCCTAATTGTGAAAACGAGGCTGCATCAATGCATTAAACACCACCCTTGATGGAAAAAACCCCCTTTGTGTGACTGAAAGCCCCTACAGGTGACACGTGTGCTGGTGTGGTTTGTGTGAGCAGGGAGGTTCTGCATTAATGTCTCACACTTGGATCACTCTTCACTTCCCAGAGCTGGAGATGACATTTCATTCCTCAAAGCACACAGAGCCCTTCCCTCACTTGGAATATTGGTTTGCCTCATATAGATTAATTAGACTTGCAGTGCAGGGCAGAGTTTTATCCTCGTTTTGTAGGCCAGAAACAAAGGGAGTTGAATCCCCATGAGATCCCACAGCAGGGCTGTGGCACCTTCCCAAACTCTGGGCACTGGCATTGCCTTTCTTTGGGAATTCTGCCTGAGGGATGCCAAGGGAAGGCCACAGTGCCCAGGTTTGCTGCCTGTCCCACAGTGCCTATCTCTGGCTGCCCTGGGCAGTGAGTCCCTCCTGTCTGAGCCTCACAAACCCTTCTCCAGAGTGTTTGACACACCCAGTGTCACCCTCTGAGAGGGAATGATGCTTCAGCCTCTGCTGGAGGAGCTGGAATTCTACTTCAGCTTGTTCTGATAACTGTCCCTTCAGCAGAATATTTCTCCCTGGGCATCTCTGAGTGCTCTGCAGTGGAGCAAGAGCTCAGCACAGCCTCTCTTCCTGTTCCACATCCCTTCCTCCCTCCAGAACTGCTGTAATTCCTCTCTAATTGAAAGCCACAGAAAAGGGCTTGTCCCTCCCTGCTCTGGAGCTGCAGGGCCTGGAACCCTTCCTAGCAATCCCAGCTGATGTCAGGGAAATGCCCTATAAATAATCAAAGGGGAAGAACCATTAGCCAGACATCTTGTACCAATAACTCCAAATGAATGTGCAATTTACAGAAGGAGTAATTACGAGCCAGGCCCTTTAACCATAACGAATGCACTCAGGTAATGGCAACTCCTGCAGGTCCAGCCCTGCCTTTTCCTCCTGCTGGGGAGCACAAATGCAGTGGCACTGGCTGCCAAGCCTGCAGGGGGAAGGAGCTGCCTGCTCACCCCAAAATAGCTAATTGTGGCCTCGTGTGCCCTGTGCCAGGGGTGGCTGTCACACGAGGAGGTGCCAGGACAAGGGCAGCCCCCAAGGAGCAGCTGCTGAGCTCTGGACACTGGAACAAGGTGAGGCCCCTCATTTACCAGGGTCAATTCAGCAGCATCTGCCTTTTATCCCGTCCCCTGGGGCTGCACTCCAAGGTCAAGAGGGGATTTCACCAAGCTGAGCACTGAGCCATCCCAGCCCCCAGAATTACAGGGAATGCTGGGGGCACCTCCAGAGCCAGGGAAGCCAAACCCCCCTGAGATGATGAAGTGTGAGAGCAGAAAGCAGCAGAGGGGACCAGGAGCCTGTAGCTCCCTGCAGCACCTTTAGTGATGCCCTTGAGAGGCAGGAGATGGCCAAGTCCCCCCTCGTGGAATTCCTGGCCTGGCTGGGCTGCACTCCTGGTGGCTTCCAGCTACAGGGATTTATCCAGGCACAGCAGCAGCTCCTGCATCCTACCCCATCCCAGAGAGAGCTCCCTAATGACGTGGAATGGAGCAGGGGGACACCAGGGGCAGGGGAGCTCTTTGTCCTGTGCAGGGCTGTTCTTTGGGGCAGCCAGACTGCAGCACTGGGGCAGGGGCTGCTCCTGGCACCAGGGAAACGTTTCCCTCCACTTATTCTTCCTTTTTTGAAGTGACTCCTGTGGAATCAGGCTAAGAACCACCCGAGTCCCAGCTTTGCCAGGCTGGAGAAAGGCTGGTGCTTCACAGCCAGTCCCAGAGGGAAGTTCCAGGCAGATCTTCACCCCAGAGTTTCTCTTCCCCCCTCACCTCCAGCTGCACATTTCTTCCCTTTCTGTCCCAGTGGAGCACTAAGGATAGCAAGGCTGAGTCAAACACAACCCAGGCTTTCCCCAGATAACAAACAGGTCTGGGAAGTCCCAAAGCAGCAGGATCAGCTCATCCCAGAGACATCTGGGGACAGAGTGTGTCAGAATTCAGCAGGGATGTAATGACACCACAAAGTGCTCTCAGACATCCCAAAGGGCTGATTCCTGCTTGTCCTGCAGCTCTGGCCAACGTGGAAATGAAGCTGAACACAGAACTCACAACAACTTCATGTCAGAGTCATTTCCATGGAGACTTTGGTGCTGAGCCATGGGAGGGTTTTAGTTCTCATCAAATTAACAAGTGTTGATAATGATGCACTGAGCTCAACACAGGCACTCTGAGCACAGCTATTGCCTCACAGCTCAGCAGGAGGCATTTTGGTAGTGACATTACACTGCAATAGTAGTTTCCTCATCAAGCTGAGCCCCCAGATGTGACAGCACCATTTGTTCCCCTCACTGCCAAGGCATGAAGGTTACCAAGGCCTCCAAAGTTTGCATCCAGTATTTCCACTTGGGACACGCTGTAAGGGCTTCATTATCCATCAGCAAACCTGGCTGGAGCAAGGATGGAGCTGGGCAGATAACTGGTGTCAGGGAAGAGGTGGGACCATGAGGGGGATGTGTTAGGAAGGAGAGCATGATTGCTATTATAATAATAAATAATATAATATTATATATATAATTATATATTACTGTTATATTATTATATTCTTTTATATATATATAAAATTTAGTCCCTGCTGTGGCAGTGGCTGCTCCTGCAAATCAGCTGCTCCAACAGAACAGGGACTTGCCCACTGTGCTTTTCCAGGTCCTGATGAGCTGTAATTGCCTCCTCCCACCTCCAGCCCCTTCCAAGGCACTTGTTTTGGCACAATGCCCCAGCCCCTCACTCGAGGTTGTGGCTGACACATCAGCCATGCCAACAGCAGCTGGAGGTGCAGCCCAGCACACCCCAGTGCCCGGGGCTTAAAACGAGTGCAAGAGGGGAAAAAGTCAGAAAAAGAACCTTTAACAGCTTCTGGGCTAGAGCTTCCAACTTCAGGTTTGGAGGGTGACAAAATTAGGCTGCTGCTGGGCTAATAACAGCCAGTCATGGCAGTGGGTGAAGCTCAGGAAGGGAAAATTCCAGGTTTTATTGCTCCCAGCAATAAAAAGCTCCTGGCCTTTTCCACCTCACCATGTCCCTCCCATAAAGCAACAACTGAACAACAAATTAATGACTGGAGGCTTTTCCAGTTGCACGTGAAGAGGTACAAGAACATTGCCTTAGACCATGGCACATCACAGAAAAAAATATGGAAAGGAGGGACCTTTTGTGCCCCAGCCCAGCTCGAGTCCCCCCTGTGCTCACAGCCCCCCTGCCCAGCTCTGCTCCTGTTCTGACAGACACCCCAGGAATTGTCCTGGGCAGGAAACCCCCCAGGGGCACAAGGATGAGCCTGAGGGAACTGAGGGGCCTTGTGTTTGTTTAATGAACTGAACAGTCCATATCACTGCACTGAACTGTCCCTTTTCATGGGAAGCAGCTTCCCCAGGCCACTGTCCTTTGCCTGACTGGACTTTATCCACAGCTCTGTTTGTAAAGACATTGCCCAGGCCAGAATAATTTATGAACAGAATCCACCATCCACTCCATTCCTTGGGTTTTGCCTTTAAAAGCTGTTCATTAGGAGAGCCCAGCAGCAGATTTTCAGGAGCACTCAGTGCTGCTGCACACAACACACACCCTGACACTGCATTTCCACCTTGCTCCCTTCCCTGGTGGAAGTGAAATTCTGCTTTCCTTCACTATTCCCAAAATATATTCGTGTTCCATGAACACTGACAGTTCCCCCAGCTGGACAGAGGGATAAGCCTGACATAAAACCCATCCTTGCAACTTCCATGAGACAAGGAATGAGGCTGTTAGTGCCCTACACTGGGCTTTGCACTGTCCACTCTGGGTGTGGAAAATGGATCATTTCTCCTCTTTTGCAGCTTTCTTACTTATTTGAAGGCTGCCATCACATCCATCCTGTCTTCTGGACACTGAACCACCACATTTTACTCAATCTTTACTCAGTCCCAGCCTCGGAGCACACCCATTAATCAGCTGTGTCCTGAAGGGAGGTGTCCAGAGCTGCAGAAACACTCACTAGAATAGAATAACATCATGTCTCCTACAGACTCCACTTGTGGTCAGCTCTTTTTGTAACATCTGAAATCAAAATCTATGAATAAATCTGACTGTCCTCCCTAGTGCAGTGCCTGACACCCCACAAAAGAGAGGACCTGATACATCTGACATGGTCCACTCTTGGCAAACCCACATTGGCTTTTATTCTCTTCTACAAACTTGCAGGAGCTTGTTTGAGCAGAAAGCAGTTTTCTTGCCTTTTATTTCCCTGTTGATATAGTGAATTCCCAGGGCTCACATTACCCTCCATGGCCATTTTATATGTGGGCACTACTGGAATATAAATAACCATCCCAAAAAGAAAAATGTGGGTTGGGTTGAACTGGGCACACTAGTTAGCCTGCCTGGAAAAACACCCATAGACTTTGGCAGGAAATGTGGTGATAACTGGACTTTAAAGTTGTTAAAAGTAAGAAATCCTGTTCTTTAATTTAGGGCCAGTGTGACCTGGCAATTAGTCATAGGACAGGCTCCAGCTCAATTAAGACAAACAGCCCCATGTAATGGAAATGGTAATGTGACCAACAGGAGCAACCTGAGTTATAGCCTCAATTTTCTCCATGCCTGATGGATTTGAAATAAGTTCAAAGAAGGTCAAGTGGTTGAGTTTTCATTTGCTGATCTCACACAAAGTTTTTCTATCCATTTCTCTCTCCTTGTGAACTCCCTGGATTTGTCATCATTGTTCTGTCTCCCAGGCCCAAAGTTCCCTGAGCTGTGTCTGTGCTCTGAAGAGGCTCCAAAACATAATCTAAGGGAGAAAAACTTTCTGAGCACAGTCCAAGAAGTGTCTTTTCCCATTCCCTCTGCAAGTTCTCTTCTGCCTGGTGTTTCTTGGACTTTTCCCTTTCACATTAATCAGCTCAGACTTGAAAAGGGAACAAAAAGGTAAAGCCCTGATAGTCTTTGCAGTGCTGGCCTTTGACTACCCAACACAAAGTAGGGTCTGAGGCCACCTCAGGGTATCCAAAATTGCCAAGGAGGTTTGGGATGCATTGCCTCCTGCTCTCCAGCCTTCCTGTGGAGCTTTGGGGGGTGGCTGATCCCACCTTGGCCAAATGCAGGCAGGGAAGTGCAGTCACCCATTCCACGGGAAACCTGCTCTGTGCACCATTCCCAGTCACATGCAATGCCCCTTCCATCGCTGCCAGCAGGACCCAGCCATGGGGAGGTGGGAACTGCCACTTCCCAGCTCCATCCCTGGCAGCCCTTCCCTTTTTACCTTCCACACCGAGGCAGCTGCTCCAACCCTTGTGCAAGGCTGCAGTGCCATCCAGTGGCTCCAGCCCCAGCCCCACCTCGGGGCCAAACCAGCTCCATTTCCCACCCAGTCCCAGGCAGGAATCAGCACAGCCCTCCCTGCTGCAGGGAGCAGCAGCTGGTCCTGCAGTAATTCCGTGTTTTCCATCAGCACTTCCCTTTATTGCCTGGTCGGTGTCCCTGAAGTCACTCAATTCGTTTTGGGGAGGTGTCTGAGGGTGCAATGATCTCTGACCACACCCAGCAGCAAGGGTTCATTTTGTAAATGCACTTTTGAGCCCCCCAGGTTGCACTTGCCAAGGGGGCACAGGGGATTAACCCTGGTGCCACTGTGACCTTTCCGTGGCAGGTCATGGCCAGCCCTTCCCTGACCCCACCAAGGGTCTGCACAGACCTTCACACTCCTGTGTGCCACCATAGGGTCACCTTCTGATTTTAACCACCTGCTAAAACACCTTCCCCTTGTTTTACATCTGAATTTTTCCATTCCCAAGGCAGGAAGTTCTGGAATTGGCCCTGTGATCTCTCCCAGTCTCATTAACTCAGCTGCCAACACCACTGAACTGCAAAGCTTCATTTCCACAGAATCAAAGTCACCTCTTTATCCAGGGGCTCAGTTCCCCACAAGTCACCCCCTCTCCCTGTCCCAACCTCCTGTGGCCCTGAGGTTCTGTTTTCTAGAACACAATTGCAAAGGCTGCAGGAAATCCTCTCTTTAATCCCCCTCTCTCAGATCTGAGATCTCAATAGATAATAAATCCCCCCCTCCTCTTTATTTCTCTTTCAAAAGAGAAACTTGAAGAGAAGTTACAGCATCTACTACAGGCTGAAACACCCAGCCTGCCTGAAATACAGGAATTTTAGGGAACACAACCCCTTCTGCACAGCTTTCCAGTGTGTGAAAGGAAGCAGCTCAAGAATTCCTGCCTGGAGAAGCTCCCACATTTGGTGAAACCTGTTCTTGTCTCACCAGCAGCCAGCAAACATCATTTCACAGCCAGAGACATCTCCCCAGCACCAGGAAATATCTTGGAATTCCATAAGAGAACTGCTGCTCCCACATTGTCCACACAAAGCACCACACAGCCATTTCACCTGCCCCAAATTCCTTTGATTTCCAAGCACGTTTCCCACAAAGACTTTAAAAATTAAAGCAATGGTTGAGTGTCCTGAGCCCTCCAGAGCCCTGTGCTGGATTTGGGCAGCAGCAACAGCCCCCCAGGGAGGTAAAACCCACCTCACCCTCAGAGCATCCTCTCCATCAGGTCAGGAGGGTTTGTGTCTTTGGATCTTTATATCAGAACAGCAATTTTCCTGCTGCTGCTCAATTACAACATAAATCAGCCACATCAGGCCAAGAGTCTCAGAAGCTATTAATTCCTGGGAAAAGGATAATGAAGCTAATCAAATTAGACTCTGCTGTCCCCAGAAGGCCACTGTGAGTGAGATCCAAGGGGTGAACTGCCACAGCCCCATTTAATTGCATCGTGGATTGTTGGGGAAAAAGATGTGATTTGCTTATAAAACATTGTTTTTGAAGCAGCCACAGGGCAAGAATTTGTGTTGGGGAGGGAACCACAAAGAAGAGCCAGAAAGAAGGAATGTCCCAAGACAAGGTCGTGGTACAACCCAGTTCCTGCCACTTCCAGCCTCAAATCCAAGTGAACTTCACTTTTCAACCCAGGGGCTGCAAAGGCTTCAAAGGCTGAGAAATGCACCCAAATGTGCAGCTGGAAGAACCAGCAGCACTGTTGAGATGTTTAATTCCTCACATATTCCTGCTTGTTTTGTCCTCAGTTCTGGCATCAAAACTGAGGAGTAAAAAAACCCCCTATGTCAGAAAATTTAAATTCAGGAGCCTCTTATTTAAAGGTTTTCTGCCAAAATCCTTCTCCCTGATGGATTTCACAGTGTCACAGATGATGCTGCACACTGAGCTTCCAAGGCTTTATCTGTGAACCACTGAATATTTGTTTAAAAATGAAGATGTTGAAGTGTCCCATTTATAAAACTCAGCTCAGCAATGTCAGCATACAATGCTGCCTTATTCCTCCTGGAGGAGATTCCCTCTTCTGTCAGATTTCCTCCAGTCCTTTGCAGCCCAGAAGGTCCTTTCCTATTTGGATAAAGACACTTTCCTGATGTGGGGGGAGGTTTCACTTGTAGGATTGAAAAGAAACAGGTGACAGGATGAAGCCATTTCTGATTTCAAAAATAAATAAAAATAAATTTTCCCAACCCACCTGCCCAGAGAATGGCTGCTGCCCAGGAGGAGACCTGAAGGCTCAGAGAGCCTGTGCTGGAAGGGGCTGGAATGGTCCCATTTTGAACAACTGGGAAGTAAAATGCTAATATTTATCTGCAATTCTATTCTCCAAGATTGAGGTTCTCCGATAACAATTTTAACAAGTTATGGAGAAAAAATCCTACCAAAAATTCCCTTTTCATCCAAGAGTCTGTTTTAATCCCCAAAGTCTCACAGTAAAATGCCTTTTGCCACCACCCAGGGCTGAGAGACCTTCTGCACCTTCTCTGTTTTGAAACTTGTCTCTTCCAACAGGAACCAGACACTGTTCCCATATGCTACAGACAGATGCTCCCTGCAAGGCTCAGGGATTTGGGTTGGGAAGAAATTCTCCTTCAAGAAAAGGGACTAAAGTCCCAGTTCCACCCTTATTTACCTCCTCCTTCCATGGAAAGCCTGTGCAGTGCCATGGGAAGTGCAAAGGGTGCCCAAATATCCATCCAGGGATATTGTTGGACACAAGTGCCCAGGGTGCTGCTAAAATCAAATCCCAGTCCATCTGCTGAGCTGGGTCACACCAATTTCCAAGAAAAGCTGAGTCAACAGAGCTCTGGTGCCAAATGAAAGGTTTATCCTCATGGTTACAATACGAGTGACTAACTAAAAATCAATAATCCCAATAAAAACTGACATTAAAGCCCCAAAGTGCCAATAGCTGATCATTTGTGTTAATGAAGCCAAGCCTTGCTGGGTGCAGACAGAGGCCTGGGAGCCAGTTCAGACTGATAACAACTTGAACAGTCACCTAAAAACCAGGTGGAAACTAACCTGGGCCTTCCTTTTCCACAAAATATTTGGGGTTTCACACAGTTTTTGTGTGTGCAGCCCCCACAAGCTCAAGGAAGAGGCAGCAAGGGGACAACAGGGCACTGGGAGCATCAGTCCTTTGCTCTCCAGGCTGCAACAGGAACATGCAGGAGCCCTGAGGCAGCAAAGTGAGGGAACTCACAGATTATCTGGGAGGAATTACTAAATTCTTCCAGATTCTGGTTGTCTTTTAGCTCAGTGCAACTCTTGGTGCACCAGGGCCTTGGGATGCTCCAGCAATAAAAGTGTATAACAGCCATCATCATCCTGCAGGGAAGCAGATCAGGGCACTTGATTGACTCAAGAAATGCAGGAATTCGGGCAGTTTGGCTCAGTTTTCACCTGGTTTAACCTGGTTTTAACCAAAGGGATGCAGAGCTCAGCCCTCACAGGGAGCAGGACTCCTCAAAGCCTTCCCCTAGGACAGAAACAGGAGCTCCAAAGGCACTTTTCCTGCAGTGCCCAGAGTCACATTCCTTCCTTAGCTGTTCCAGGAGAGGCTGCATTTTCCCTGCCTGGGACACCCTGGAGCTCAGGCGGATGTTCTGCCTCTACAACCACCCCCAGCAGGACTGAGCTGAGCTGGGTCAGGTAATTCACACTCACTGCAGGACTTGTGAGCTCTGCAAAATGCAGTTCCCTGAGCAAAACCCCCTAACACACCCGAGCTCATTTACAGTCTGAAGAAACCAAGTTTGGCATCAGTTTTGGGTCTGTTAATTCCTTACATGGAGTCTGTGGCAGGGAAGTCAGTGGTTGTGGGGTGGGAACTTCTGCCAGAGCAAAGCAAATTGAGCAAGAATGAGAAAACCAGGGGAGAGGGTTGGCTGGCTCCAGGCAGGGCAGTATTTTTAGGAAACATCTGCCACAGGATCCAGAGCAGAATGGCCAAGTCCCTCGAGCTCAGCTGGGCCCAAGGGCAGACACTGGTTCGTGGCAGGGTGGGATTTGCCAGGAGGGAGCTGTGAGCTCACCCAGGGCTCAGCTCAGCCCTGCAGATGCTGCAGGCACAGGGAGCCCCATCACACGTGTCTGGGGGACAAACCCCTCGTGGGACACAGGATCCCACATCCCCAGGACACCAGGGACCACCAGGGTCAGCCAGACCACCACCAGCCCACCAGGCTGAAGAAAACATCTGGAATAGGAATGGGGAAAGGCCCAGGGACTAGAAGGAGGTTGCAATAACCATGTCCATGACAAATCTTTTTATAAGGGATGGTATAAAAACCTAATTTGACAGTTTACTTTTAACAGTCCTCTAAACTCAAGCTATTGAGTAATTTTTTAAGACACCCCGAGGACTCATAAATAATAGCTAGTAAGTTCAAAGAACACTTTTTTTCCCCCAAGTACAAACCAGAAGCATTAAGAAAGCAGTGGGGCTGGGATCCCTCTGTTAGTCAGGCCCTGCTGAAGAGCTGCTCCATCTGTTACACCAGGCAAGAGCTTTGCCCAGCACTGATCAAGTTACTCACTGCAAGCAAATGACATCCCAGAATTGGGCGTTTGCCCGTTTTTAAACTCACTCTTAGGGTTTGCGAGTCTCCTAATTAATTTCATTCCTCATAATGGGAGATCTTTGCATGTTCCTCAGACTTGTCTTGTTTCTGACAGCTCCTCAGTGGGCACCTCCACCCTGTAGGAGGG
Source organism: Calyptomena viridis (assembly GCA_013390005.1). Taxonomy (NCBI): domain Eukaryota; kingdom Metazoa; phylum Chordata; class Aves; order Passeriformes; family Eurylaimidae; genus Calyptomena; species Calyptomena viridis. The sequence continues at coordinate 110,524 of WEIV01013346.1, read as the reverse complement.
GGTTACTCTTTAGAGAACCTCAGTTTTACTGACAGGAGCTGACACTTGAGGCAGTTACTGGAGCAGCAGAGAACCCACACCAGAGCAATTTTTTTCCAGCCATCTCAAGCACAGGAATTGCCCACCACATCCAACCACAAACAGATGTGCAAACAGCTGGGAGCCTTCCTGACTTGGAGCAGGGGCACAAATCAAGTTTCCAGGCTCCTTCCCCGACTCACATTCATCTTGCTGTCACTTCCCAGCAAGTCACTGCTTTGTGGGACACAGTTTACAGCAAGAGCTGCCTGAAACAGGGACAAAGGGAGAGGTTTAAACCACAGGTTTAAATGATTTGTCCAGGCTTAGAGGTGTCTCATGGGCTGGAGCACAGGAGGTTTATCCACAGCCTCAAGAGATGCCACTCCTAAAGCCACAGCTCCTGAAGGACATCATCATCCAAAAGGTTCATCCTGCACAGGTTTAAGTCCTGCCTGCAGCTCAAGGAAAGCATGGACAGGAAAAAATCCAAGCTGGAATCAACCAAAATGCCCCTAATGCAGCTCCTCTCTTGGCTCAGGCCTCAAGTTTCCCTCTTAACCTGTTCTCCTCCAAGTGCTGAGTGCAGGGGAATCACCCTGGGTCTTGGAGAGCACCAAAGCCACACCAGTGACTGCAGGGAGGAGCAATTTGGGTGGAAAAGGAGCCTTAAAAGGGAGTCACTTGGAAGTGCTACTGCCTGGTGAAAAGTAGAAGAGAATTAGATCATTTCAGAAATATTTACAGCTTCACTGCATTGCCACAGAAAAGGCTCGTGGTGCCATGTTTAATTCATTTCAGACTTGGAAGAATAAATCTCATTAAGGGCCAGTGCTTTCTTTTCACAAGGAGAAAGCATGTGTTCACACTTCAGATAATTGCAACCATCCCTGGCTTTAAAAATAAAGCCCTGTGCATCAGCATGGGCTCTGAATGCAGGAATCCCAGGGCTCCAGCTCAAGGAACCCTGTCAAGATGCTGTTCATGGCACCAGGAGGGGCCCAGACTGGGCATCAAGGGGGAAAGGAATCCTCTTCAAGGGAGAAAGTGCTCCCTGAAAACATGGACATTGCCCCAAAGCAGGAATTACACAGGATGTTGTCCCCCACTTTGACTCCAGGGTGTCCCACACCAGTATAACCAGTGCAGGGGTCCCCCAGCTCACCCCCTGCACTGCCAACACCTAATGTGCTGCTCCAGGGAGCTCTTGATCCACAAACATCTCCTTCTGCTGCACTAAAATCCACAATGAGCCCATCTGTGCCCTAAATTTTATCAGGGAAAAGAAGGACAGTATCAACCACAAGGCCACATCCTTAAATATGCTGCCAAATTGAGGGGAAAACAGTTTAAGTGAGCTCATATTTATATATATATTTTTTTTTTTTACTGCACTTTCACCTCTGAATTAGAGATTTTCCTGTTAGACACGTGCAGGTCAAGCCATGGAAGTATTTTCCTTCCACCCCCATTTCATGGCTCTGTCCATGATTTTTACTCAAACACATGTAAGGGCCTCAGACCACCAGTCCAAGGCACAGGAATTGTCTCTGCCAACAGAACTGAGGTGGCAGGGGGTGAAAAGGGAAGTTTTACACACAGAGAAGACCCAGATCACCTGAGGAGACCCAACAGGGGCACTGATGGCTGCCTTTCTCTGAAGGGGCTCACACACAAAGCCTCTAAAATTACATAAACTGCATCTTAATGGAGAGTGTGGGCACGAGGAGAAATGGCTTGTGCAGTAATGGGCTCTTTGCAGCACAGCTCTGGCAGCAGGGAGGTTTATTAGGGATGAGAAGCTGTTGTGCTTTGAGCAGCAGTGGGATAAGTTTCCTTTAAATACCATCACTGAAAGCCATTTAGAACAGAAAACAGCAGCAAGGAGCAGGATGCACCCAGACACATCTGTCTTGTGCTATTCCTTCCAAATTAAAAGGTTAGAAATGCCTTTTTTTTTTTTCAGGTTTTAGTTTAATTTTTGTGGTTTCTTCAGTTTGAGGGGAGCTGAGACAAGAATTTCCTGCCTTGGCAGGAGTGGGAGGAAGCAGAGCTCAGAGCCCTGTCCCAAGGGGTCCAAACTGTCCTCTGCTCCAAGGAAACCTGGCCCCAGACACTGCAGAGGGGTGGGACTGACAGGGAATCCAGGGCACACACTCTGCTCATGGCTGGGAATGTCAGATGGGACAGCAAGAAATGAGGAAACACTTCATCCCATTCCACAAAACAGCCTCATCCCCCTCCCCAGACAGCCCTGACAGACTCAGGACTGAATTCCCATGGCCCATTTCCCTTTATCCTGCTCTAACTGCACCTCCAAAGCCACCCCCTGTTTAACCTGACACTGAGCACAAAGCTCATTTGAACTGTTATCCCAGTCCTGATGGATAAGCACAAGGAGAAACACACTCATCTTTATTTTGAGCTCCATCCCAACTCCTTACAGGCTGTTCCCAGCTGGTTTTGTCCCTTCCCTGCCTGGCAGTGACTGAAGCTGCTCTGAGTGCTCTGTGCTTCCCCAGCCTGGCAGGAGATGAGGATGAGCCAGGAGCCTCCCAGGGATGGACAGTGGGGTGTTGAGGGCTGTGCTTTGGATCCTCCCCACACCATCAAAGCCAAGTAATTGCTAAAGACAAGAATCCACAGGATCCACCTTCCTGATCAGGGACAGCTCCCCCTGCTTTGCTGCCCTGAAGCAGATGAATGTATTTATTTCCTGATGCTCCAGAACTCGGATCTCCTGGAATCACAACAAGCCACCCTGCAGACTCAATCTCCTCTTCCCTGATGGTGTCTCGGTGCAGATTTGACATCTTATTTCAACATCTTTGGACAGGGGGGAGCCACTGCAGCCTCTCTAGCTCATAAATCACACTGCTCAAAAACATAACGTGGTTTAATCTGGTTTTCCACACTCTCAGACCCGGCAGCCACACAGGGATTTTGGGGTCCTATCCCTCCCAAGTTCTCCTTTAAATACATGACAGCCTTTGGAATATCTTCCTGCTGATTCCTTCTGCACATGTGGGAATATCTACACGTTTTCCTTTCCTGCCTGTTGGTGGATCTGCCTCTTGCACAACACCAAGTGGTGTCCTGGACCAAAAATAAAGGAGCTGAATTAACCAACCACTGCAAAGTGGCAGCACAGGTTTCCCCGAGAGGCTGCCAGTGGTTACTGCAGGAGACTTCAGAATAATAATAAATAATAATAAAGACTATTTAGGAGAAAAACCATCCTAAAATAGGCAAACACAGCCAAGGCAACAAACCACTGCTCCAGGGGACATCAGTGCCCCCAGGGAATGGGGTTATTGCCAAAGAACAGGCTAAACATGGGATTTTACACCCTGAGTGACACGTGTTTCCTACCAAGTTCATCCCACTTATCCTATAATTCTTCACTGAATAGAAACAGAGTCCTTCCTGGCCAGGCCCTCCAGGCAACTTGGCTCCATCCTGGGACATGAGGGCATGGAAGAGGCACCTGCTGGAGAGCTCAGGCAAAGGTGACCCACCATTCCCACCCCCTGGAGAAATTCGGGTGGGATGGCCCAAACCTCTAACTATTCAACACAATAAATGAGAACCTGCATCTGAGGAAGAGTCAGATCCCTGCCCTTTTTAGCCCCAGATATGTAACAGAACAAGCTCAGAAATGCACATTCCCAGGTGGCAGCTCCAGGGAACACCCAGTGGTGTCACCTACACCAGTGAGGGTTTGGCCCCCAAATTGCCTTTCCAAGGCTCATTGCAGCCCCTGGCAGTGGCAGCAGTGCCAGTTGTGTGCATTCCCAAGGTGCAGGAGCAGCTGGATGGATCTCAGCCCTGCCCAGCTCTTCCCTCATCCCAGCAACCAGAGGCTCTGCTGCCTTGGCACAGAAAGTTATCTCCACAGGCACGAATTTCAATATAAATGGAAAGCACAAGCAATTCCACATCATGGAAAAACTCAGTGTGCTCAAACAGATGGATTTTACAGCCTCAATTATTACATTTCATTGTCTTGTGCTGGCAAAGTCCAAGCTTCATTATGCTACAAAAACAACCCTGGGCTGCTGACAGGCTGTTATTTTGGAAGAGAAAAGCAAGTGGGCAACCACAATTCTGGTCAACCCAGAGGACAATGGCCCAAGGTCACCCTGGAGCCCAGACTGGTCACAATCTACATCTGCCTACCAGGGATGCTTCAATGAAAAATTCAATATTTCCCAGAGGAAAAAATGTGAAAAAAACCCCATCTTTTTGCTCCTGCCACGTTCCCTGGGCAGGAGAATCTTGGGATACAGACAGACCTTCCAAACAGAGAAACACATGTCAAAGGGGACCTGGGAAGGGCTGAACAGCAGGAGGGACCCAAAGCTCTCACAATATCAAACAGACCCATTTTTATGGTATTTCAGGCAAAATTGCTGAGGTACAAAAGCAGCTGGTTTCTAAGATGTCCAGGACAAGCCTCGAGACCTATTTCCTGACCCTCCCTGGTTTTCCACACCATGGAACAGCCAAGTTTTGGCAGCCAGGGAAGCACAACCTGCAAGAAGCTTCAGCAGCCCTCCCTGGTCCTTCTTTCCCAGGGGCAAAATCCAGCACCCAACAAGTGCCAGCACCCAAAAACTGCTGCTCTCCCCTTCCTGCCCACAGCAGGGAACAGGCTCCCAAATCCCTGACTGAACCAAAACCACCCCTGAGCAGCACAGCCACTCCTTGGGATGGTGCCAGCTCTTCACACACTCCTTTTATTTACAGCTCCTGTGACAATTTGTCTTCCTACAACTGCCACTGTATTATATCTATTATTTAATGTTTTGTCTCTGTGATACTCTGTAATTTATGCCAGGCCTTAATAACACATTAAAAGCCTTATGCTGTTATTTTCTTTGCCATCACACTCTTCAAAAGCTTGAGCAGCAAATTCAGCCACAGCTCCAGAGCATCTCTGGCACTTCCAGCCTGGAGTATTTTCTCCTGACAGTGAAAAGCCCTGTGCAGTAGAAGAATTCCTGCTCTGGCACGGCCAGAGGAACACAAGGAGATGAATTTCTCCTCCTATAAATGCAATTAAAGGCACAGGCAGTGGGCAGGCCCCCAGGGAGGACTTAATAGCAACAGAATTTTTTTACCGTCCTCAAGAATCGAGTCTTTCTGCTTTTTCAGCATTGGATACACCACTGAATTTCAGAAGCAACCAGAGGCCCAAGGCATTTAAAACATGAAATGATTATTTTCCAAATCAAGAAGAAAAAAAGTATTAAGAAACAGCAGCTTTTTCATTGAATGAAGCCTCCTGGAAATATTTGTTCCCATTAAAATGAAGTAAAAAATACTGATGTTCCCCTAAAACCGGAGGGTTTGAAAGTCTTGCAAACACGGATCACTGTTGATAAACACAGTTTTTTTGTAATGAAACTCTCCACAGTCCTTGTTAATCAATCATGACAGAATTTCCAGCCTTACTTAGAACCAGCTGAAATTCTTGCTTCCCCCAAGAAAACCCACAGTATTGTTGTCTCAGAATTTCTGAAGGTTATAAACCAACTTCTGAGTTTATAAACTGAATTTACTCTTTGCCCAGGCTGGGGAAGGACCCCCAACAAACAGCACAAACCACTGGGACACATCCCAGGCACCCTAAAAACACCCACCCAAACACCTACACATTGCACAACACAGAGGGAGATTTACCATCTGATTTCTCCCAGTTTGCAACGCTTTAGATGCACAAAAATTCCAGTTTAATCCCCATACTCTCACCTTTGCACATCACAGGTAACACAGAAGGAAAGCAGCCACTTCAGCCCCTCCTTGGGCAGATTTTATCCATGTGCAGGGAAACCACCACAGCTCCTGTTCCTGCAGGATGAAGCAACACACCAACACCTTGGGAATGGCTCCTCACAAAGGGCCCAGAAACCCTAAATCCCATTTTTTCCCACCTCTCCCACCTGCACCTCCCACCAGCCTCCAGTTCTTCCCCAATCGGTTAAAGTGCTTGACATAATTAGCTCTTAATTGTAAGCAGCTGTACCCATTATCAGTTTAATTCCTAATTAATTGTTACAATTATTGTTGCCTTGCTTACCCTGTCTTAAGAAGTGTTTGTTAGGGAAGCAAATGTTAATTAAGTCGCTACCAAATTTTTAGCATTTAATTAAATATTCTAAATCTGTTGCTATCTCCTCCACAAACAATTAATGAGTCAGGGGTCAATTAAATGTGTTTTAACCTGCATCTTGGGCTGCTGCCACAAGGCTGAGACCTTTATTGGAGCAGAAGGAAAGCTGAAGTTGCTTCTCATCCCCAAAAAGATGTGGGCAACAAAAGCTCTACAAGCACATCCTCACCCTTAATCCAGCATTGCCTATGGAGTACAGGCAAAAAATAAGTGTGTTTTCAAGAATTAAGCAAGGAATTCTGTAGCAGAAAGGGATTCTTGGGGATCCCAGTCCAATGAGGAGTCAGCAGAGCTGCTGTGCCAGTGCTGGTGGTACCTGGGGCTGGAAGAGGGGCAGGACCAGGGAGCTGAGGCTTGGCAGGATCTGTGACAGGGGTGGCAGAGCCTGTTCCCACTCCAGCTCCATGGAAAACCCAAGGACTGGGTGGTGAGTTCAGGGTGCTTTTACAGCCTTGGCTGAAAATGGCAATTGGGACTGTCCAATAAACCATGTGAGGAATGGATGGGTCTCCCTGACCTTCCTCACTCTTTTTGGGGGATGCTCAGTGGTTATCCCAGTGGGAACACCAAAGCATGGGGCTACAAACACCTTACAAACACTGTGCCAAGGAATTCCCACTCACTCCAGGGGGAGGGTGGGAAAACCCAGCACATGGAGCAGAGATCCAGGGGTTTGTTTGCTTTATTAACAGTCTCATGCCCTGATTTTCTCATCCTGATGAAAATATATCCCCTTGTTTGCTCTGAGCTTTAGTGGGGCAGTAAAAGGCACCTCTCAGTCAGGTTATCCGTGTCCCCACAGAGCTGCTGGCACTCCCAGAGCAGGAGAAGGGATGAGCTCCCACTGCAGCAGCCAGGAATCAGCACCTTGTCCCACTGAACTCCTCAGGTGTGTGATGCAGGTGTGTCCAAACAAATTTGAGCTGAGCACATGTAAAATTCTGGGGACACTGCACCAGGAAACACACAGAGCCCTCCCTTCTCCGGAATTCCTGCCCAGACTTGGACACTCACCTTCTCTCCACTCTCTTGCTGCTGCCACCAGCAGTTCTTCATCATCATCATCATCATCTTCACCTCCCTGGTGACTTATTTCTCTGACTGTTACTGTCCCAACCCAGGGGTTGGTTCTGTTCTGCTCCATCCTCCCCCAGCTGAGCCCACCCACTGCTGTTCCCAGCCAAAATCCTCCAGCTCTCCAGCCACCCCTGCTTGTGGAAAAAGTCTCCCAAAATCATTTGCTGCCACAGCACGAACAGCTCAAATACCAGCCCGGGTCACCAGTTACGTGTGGGACCTTCAGCAGCTTAACCAATCTGTTCTCTGAGCTTGGCTTAAACTGCAAAAGTGATTCAGCAGGTGGAACCACAAGATTTACCCCTCAGATGAAGTTTTCTCATGCACCACAGCACCCCTCATCCATTTTTCCTAGAGAAAGCCCTTATTTCCAACGGGTGCAGCCTCCACACGGGCACACAGGGATGTGTGTGGCTTCTCCCTGGTCCCAGACATGCCCTTTCACACAGCCAGGTGCCCCCCTGTGCTCAGACTAACACGATCCCATCTCTCCCCAAGCCCATCCCTACACCAGGGCTGCTCTTTTCCAAGCAGGGGCTTCACTTCCAATGCAGGGAGACATTGGTGATGAATATTAATTGCTTTAACATCTTGTTATGATAAGGCCAAGCACATTTCCCTGCTTTGGCTCGTTGCTAGGGAACTGAGAATGGCAAGTCATGGATTTCATTTGCTTCAGGGCCCACTTGGGTTGCAAAGCAGCATTAAACCACAGTGCAGGGTTCGCCTGTTAATTATTTAGAGTCTAATAAAAGAAAGGGAGGGGGAAATTGGTGTTTTTTCTCTCTCCTCCCAGTTTGGCTTTCAGACTGCATAGGGTCATTAACCCCCAGGGCCAGGCAGCTTTTTGGTCCCACACAATTCCTTGCCCTGCAGCAGGGCAGGAATGCCAGCCCGTTTAAGGGAGCTGTGCTGAGCTGCACCTCGCAGAACACCCCAGCAAATGCCTGTATTTAAATTTAATTGTCTGGAAATTGTAGGCATCCTTTTCTCTCCTTTCACTCCCAATTTTAGGTGTGAACGAGCCAGCGAGTGAAGCTCCTCCACCTGCAAGAGCAGCACTGGCAGAGCTGCTTCCCTGGGCAGGGACTGTCCCCTCCTGTCCCCGACCCCAGTTGGAGGGACTCTGGGATCAGTCTGAGGGGATGAGCATGGAGATGTTCCCCCTCACCCAGCTGCCCCTTTCCCCCCCATTTTTACACCATTTTGGCACATCCTGGGCTGCCCCACCTGGGGAGCACCAGCAGGAAGGGTCAGAGCAGCAAAGGAACAATCAGAGACAAGGGAATGATCCGTTTGGGAGCAGGAACCCAGGCGGGGGCACTGAGCTCCAAGGAGCCATCCTCCTGTGTTTGTTGGATCCCCCAGACCCCAAATTCCCCCGTGGTGAAACGTCTCCCTCCTGCCTTCTGTTCATCCTGCAGCATTCACAGATTTCATGTATTTGCTTCTTACTGGGGCTGAGCAAGGGATGAAGTTAATTTAATGGTCAGATTGGTTTGTTTCATCTGCCTTGGAATCCATCTGATTAACTGTTCCCCAAGTGCTCTCCCATCACAATCCGTACCTTTTTGGGGTGTCAGAGTGATCCACAGCCTTCCTCAGGCACAGAGCTCAGCAGTTCTTTACCTTTCTGCAAACCCACAGCAACTCCCACTGCTCCAGCATCCTTGGAAAGCCAGACATCCAAGGTTTAGCATCCTCGAGGTTGATCCTCACCCATCTGAGGAAACCCACATGGCTAAGTCTAGGGCCCTCTTGGAAATACTCCTCCCAGGTCCTCTCTGCCACCTTCTCTCTCACCTGTTTTGGAATGGAATTCAATCTCCTGCAACTGAGAAAATCAAATCCTTTGCAAAGCCAACATATGAAATTAATTGAGGGAAAGCTGGTGGACTGATCTGGGCACAAGAACACAGATCAGTAAACTCTGAAAGTTCAGTCAGACAATGTGACATTAATTCTGCAGGAACTAATTGTGGTGATGGAAGAAGCCAAAGGGATGAACTGGTGTGAGCAGAGTTATGTGTTTGATGCACTTTACAAGCACCAGCAAAGAATCCTTCATGGAGCAGAGAAATTCCTTCCAGTTGTGCCATGGAATTGCTATTCCAAGCTCCAGGGGGTGGCACACTAATGGTTTGCCCGGTTTCACAACACTGAGCTGCAGTAAAACACCTGATTTTTGGGCTAAAGAAGTGAAATGTGGTGCTCTGGTAACTAATGAGGTGGCTGAGGATTCACTGAGCCATCCAGCACTGCTGGATCCAGAGCTCTTGTGTCTGTCCTGGTGAAGGTTCACACTCTTGCACACTTCCCTGTCATAAAACATGTAAATACAGACAGCCTTTTAATATGGATATAATGTGTCATTAGTCATCCCCATCCTGTGCCATTTAAAGCAATATTTATCCTCCTGACAGAAGTAATTTTGCACCTCCTTGCTGAGAATTGCCTTTACAAGGTTCCTCATGCTTTGGCAACGAGTAGATTGATTATAGTTATTACTTTAATAGTTAGAAAAAGGAATTTTATAACAAATAGCGTGTTGGCACCCCGTGCTGACTTGTCCTGTGCTTTCACTGAGTCATTAGACAGAAGTGTGCAGTTAATGGGGAACCATTTAGCTCCAAGAGCCACTCTGAGGAATGCAGTGTGTTCTCTAAAATTTACCTGTTCTCCAAATTTACCCGTTGTCTTCACTCACAGCACGTTGTCTCCTGCAGTGGAGAAGGAGAACAGGGCAGGAAAGAGATGCATAATTGTAATATGTTAATACAGTAACAAATAACATTTACTTGGCAGTGATTTCATGGGCACCTGGCATAAAATAGGGATATAGACAGGTAAGATTAATGCATTCATTCATCCTTTTTTTACTGATTTAGTGGGGAATTCTCTAAAATCCCGTTCACGAGTGAACTCCTGCCTCTGTCTGCAGTGGGATTTCTACATTCCCATGCTATTAACAGAAATGCTCTTCCAAACTTTTTAATTGACTTCTGGTGCTCTTTTTTTTCCTCCTTTACCGTCACTGTTCTCCAGACCTGCGTACAATTTCGGTCTGGAAAATAATGTAATTGTGTGTGGTTTTCAATTTGGGAACAAAATCTCTCCCCATCTGGGGCTCTGTGTATTTTTCACACCTGAAAATACCTGGTAAATGGCAGCAGGGACATGAGCTGGGCTGTGCCTCCGTAATTGAGGAGCAGCCTGATGGGCAGAGGCTGAATAATCCCATCCATTAATAACGAGGCTGTAATTAGGGGTCAGTGTGTTCCACCGCCTGGCTCCAAGGCGTGCAGAAAAACAACCTGCAGCTTCACCAGAGTAATGGGAGCTGTGAATACCTTGTTTATCCCAAACACCACGCTGCCACACCATTAATTACCAGCAGCTCTGCTGGCAGCAAAAAGCTGCACTGGCTGATGCTCCCCTGGGATTTGGGGCTGATCCAGCTGGACCCAGCAGGCAGGGGATGGGTGCGTGGATGGGTGGGGATTGCTGATTTTCCAGGGGTTATGGACAAAGGAGACTTGCTGGGCTTTTCAAAGCAGGGACCGGACCATTTTCTGCCCATGGCTGGGGCAGTGGAGCCCGTGCTGATCACCGACAGCCCAAAGAGGAGATGAGAGCATTCTGAACCTGATGCTCAGCTAAACCTCTTAAGAAGAAATAGCTCCACAAGTGTCTGTCCTTATCCAGAACCCTGAAGAATGTTAGCATTCTCCTCCAAATCAATAACACTTCAATAACAGGATTATTAGAAACACAATATCATATTTTCCAGAAAGCTCATTATGAAACACAAACAGCTCGGTAACCCATTTAAAATGTTCATTACCATGAGATGCCTTGGGATTGTAATAGATTTTTCTGTTTTTTTTTCCCCAAGAACAGAATCAGATTAGGATGATTAATTGTTTTTCCCACACTGGCAAGGCAGCAGAGCAAGAGAATCACTGTGGATTTGCTGGAGACTGAGCTGAGCCTGGGAAACATTGGACCCCACCTGAGTTTTTAGTGACAGATTTTTTCAAGTTATTTCTTTCAGAGCCAGTAAAATACACTCAACCAACACAGACAAACCAAGACAAGACTGCGGGGTGAACTCACCACCCTGAAATCAAACTGGTGGAATCCAAACAGCTGCCCCAAAATCTCCAGGACATGGGATGAGCCTGAATCATAAACAACTTTTAATGGCTCTGCTGCCACCACCGAGTCTGTTAAATGTCACTGCTTCCCTAAACACCTTTGGGGGTTTATCTGCTTTATCTGTGTTCGAATTCTCCCCTTATCATCAGTGTGTGCAGAGTTGCCATCACTGCACAGGGCACTTCCCACTCATTTCCCTCTCTGTTCACACCAGCTATTCCTCAGTATCCGAGGAGAATTTTTGCCTGGGATAATCCCAAAGCCTGTTGCATGGCAGGCTGAGCTGGCACAGACACCACATTCCTCCTCTGGAAGGACCAGGCACATCCTCATGGAGAAGCATTTGCTGATCCCTGCTGACAAGCCTGATTAATGTCAACCCTAACCCAGATTTGATTTAGAGTAAAATACCAGTTTCAACAGCCTCTCCCTGCTTCCCTTTTGGGACTTGTTGCTTTCTTACCAACAGAATATTGGCACCACCCTCATGATTTTATTTCACAGGCCTGCACTGGAGGTGGTGAAAATAACTTGCATGTTTGGATTTCGCTTCGTGGCTGACTGCTTTCCATAGTTAAAAACTGAAGCTGTACTTCCCTGGATTCTTTCCAGGGTGAATGGATGGCAAGAAATGGCTTGGAGAACAAAAATCAGTGTTGGAGCACATAATGTTTTAACTTTCACTCCCATTGGAAAATGCTTGTGTTTCCTATGGGTTTTGCTTTAAACATCTAGACTACAGTTTCAGGATTTAGAAGGAAATTGGGTGCCTGGAGCAGGAAAAGGAGTTAGAAATTCTTGCATGTATGAAAAGGCAGATATCCCTAAATTCTGTCCTCCCAAGCCATGAACATTTCAGTCCTGCCTTTGATTGCACCCCTTTGCAGAGGGATTTTAGTCAGGGGTTAAAAACAATGTATGAAAGGCAGGAAACTGAAAATTACACAAGTGGCCAGTGGCAGTTTATTCCATTTAGTTCCACAAGGCAGTTTAACTTTGGCCTCTGCAGGGGAAGCATCACCCATAAGGCTGGAGCCCCCAAGATCCCAGTGAGATTTGAGGATGCACAGAAAATTGGTATTTCCAGGCCCCAGAATCTTCCATTCCTCCTCCTCCCCATTCCCCACCAACTCCGACATCCTTTGCCAGTGGCTCATCCCCCATTTCCCCACCAATTCCTCCGTGCAGCCCCAAACACCCCATTGTTCTCTCTTATCAGCAGGTACCGCAGCCCAAATTCTCTCCCTGCGAAGCCTCTGTTGTCGCTTTGATGTTGCCAGTTTACATTGTGTCCCTGTCACAGATAATACAGTTTGTTCTGTTTCTTTCCCTGTCACCGACTCTCCCTCCGGCTCCTCTTTCCCTCCGTTTTCTCCCCGCTCTGCATTGTGAGGTTACAAAGGCTCCTCTCGGTCCTTCACATTGTGCTGTAATTGCTCTCCTATCTCCGAGGAAGGGAAAACTCATTCTGATTTGATCACCTTATTTTTCTCTGTACACACGATAAATGCTTCCATTAATCCGTCTGTTTGCAGTGGTGAAGCGTGAATAAAACTTACATAACAGCACGTCAAACCGCGAATTTCCCTGTAACCCCTTCTCTGTTAACACACCTACGTCCTTTTATCTGCTTAAAGACTTGTGACGCTTAAGCCTTGGAGATCTTTTCCATCAGCTGCAAACGGGCAGAAAATGCAGAAGCAGCTGCTGAGCAGGACGTTCCCTCCCAGGTAAAAACCTGGTTTACAGGCAGGGGTGGAATTTTCCTGGGGTTTTCTGAGCATGAGGGTTTGGAACTCACCGGAGTGTGGGGCTCTGCTCCCCCTCAATGTTTGTTCCTTCCCATTGCAGGGGATTATCCCCTGTTTCCCCAGCCACAATCCCTGTCAATTTCTTAATAACAATCTTTTTCCAATGGAATCACTGCCGTTGGAGCAGTTTTTATCCCACCATCACCACCAGGACAGAGCTGTGTTACGCTAAACCCAGTCTGGGGACAGCTTAGCAGGGGGAGCCAAGACTAAAACTGCCCTGTGGGGTTTGGAGTTTGAGGTTCTTGCTCTCCCACTTGTTTTAATTCTTATTGTTAACAAGCAGAAAGAAGCCACTGTTGCTGTTTGTCACCTCTTGGTTGGTACCAAGACCTTTCTGGGCAGTGGCTGAGTGTAAAAATATAANAAAATATATATATTTAAATATAAATATAAACGTCAGTGCAGACCAGCAGCCCCTGAGCTCAGTACCTGACCCTGGAGCAAGTCCCAGACTAAGGCAAACCTCACCCAGGGCCCAGCATCTCCCCTCCTTCACTTCTCACCTTCCAGGTACTGGGAAGGTGGAGGGATTTTTGATAAGTGGGTTTTCCCTCCATCAGGGGGTCTGAGCTCTCTTTGCCCCCACATGAGCAGCCAACAAGGAGTACAATGATGGTTCAGATGTCTGAAATCACCCAGCAAAGGCTGGTTTGGGGAGCCAGGCTGAACAACAGGCACCTGAGAGCAAAGCAGACCTGCTGGGCCGAGGCTTTGCTGCCTCCACAAGTTCCCATCTAAAGCTAAAAGGCAGCACAATTCAGCACCACAGATAAAACCCTCTCAAGTTTTACAAGCAGAGAAAGTGTTTTATTGGCACAGACTCTTTTTTACTAACCTGGCATAAAAGCTATCAAACTATATAAATAAACCTGGGGAATTATCTCCTCCCTCAGCCAGGACCCTTGCCGGGCTCTGAATGGATTCATTTTAAATGGGTTATAAATTTCTGATAAAGGATATTTCAGCTCCAAATTGTGGATTTAACGATGCTTTTGCTGCTGGGCTCCTCCACCTCTCCAGAGCGAGAGTTCTCTCTCAGGGGGTGCCATGAGATGGACTCTGGGCTGGGCTGTGCCCTGGGAACCCCCTGCACCTCCACTGCCCCTCTCTGCATCCCAGGGAGGTGCTGGGCACCCTCAGCACCCTCCTGGAGCTGCACACTCAGCATTCCTGCAAACCTGCAGGATTTTCCACGCTTGGCTCTGCCCTGTGGGTTTGGAGCTCAGGGTGCTTGGGACCAGGACTAACCTTGGCAGGCTGGGCTGGGGATGTGTCCGGGCTCCTGGGACCTCGGGACAGAGCACATCCCGCCCAGGCTCCCCCCTGCACCCTCCCACTTCATTAGAATGTAATTCCAAATGGAACATCGTGGGGAGAAAGGAGGGAGAGGGGGATCCAGACAGAGAGAAAAGCAGCCCCTGCTGGTGCCTGTGCTGGCAAAGGAGAACACAAGGGGACCAGAGAAATGCAGGGCACTTGGGCAAGGAGACAGCCAGGGGAAATTCCAGAGCAAGGGCAGGAGGAGGGATGCCCGGGAATGCCGAGGGATCACACCTCTCCCATCTCATCCATCCCTGCTGCCCTTTCTGCTAAAGCTCTGTGAAATCCTACAGAGAAGCAAAACTGCAACAAGAGGCAACACAGAGGGAATTAACCACCTTTGCCTGAATTCCCAGCCCAAAAGGAAGATGGGGGAGAGGGGGAAATAATCCCCGTGGTGCTGTTGAGAAGAATGGAGTCCTTTCCCAGCAAAGGTGTTCTGTGACACCATGACTTTGTCTCCAGTGATGTTTTGTTGAGCTGCTGTTGAGTTCCTTTGATACACACAGTGTTAAATCTGTTCCCATTACTCCTGAGAACCATTCTAGAAGAAAGGCAAATGCTAATGAGTGTTGTTGGTTCTGCAGCATTTCAAATGCATGATTTCTCTTTTGGTCAAAAGGTTCTTTTATGTGCAGAGTTTTCAGATGTGTTCTGCTCAGACTTCAAGATTTACCAAGAGATGAAATTTTATTAGCAGCTCCTCACGATGGGCTGGGACTGACAAATTAAAGAACAGCCAGCACACTTCAGACAAACTTGTCAGTGATGTGCTCCTTTCCCTCCAGGAATTGCCTGACAGAGCTGCCTCTGTCATACAAAGTAGGGGAGAGAGCAAAGCTCCCAAATTTCAGCAGCAGGGTGGGGAGGTTTAACCTTTTTTTTAATCTGTATAAAGGCTGGATCCAAACCACACTGAATTCAAATCCCCCCTGGCCCTAAGATCGTGCTGCAAAGTTGTTTTTCATGTGATATCCAGGACCTTTAGGGGTTTGATCCAGCTGGAAACACCACCAGAAGCTTTGCTTTTGATATTTCCCCACCATTCCATCCGAGAGCTGGGAGCATCCAGCTGCACTGGCACAGCTCCCTCCCCCTGCTCCCAGTGGGAATTTAACAACTCCAGTGTTTGCAGGAGGCAGGATCCCACCGAGGGGGAGGGATGGCCAGCCCTGCAGCCCTGGCACCAGCTACTTTTCCAGGAGGTCTTTCAGCAAAAGGCACTCAGCCCTTCAAATAAATCCATTGTACCAGGGCTGGGAGCATCCAGCCCCTGTGGAAGGGACTTCAAACACTCCCATTCCAGAGTCTTTCCCCAGAGGATGTAGCTGAAGCCCCTGGATGTCCCTGACCAGCACAAGGAGCTCTGCCCTGCCTGGGAAAGCAGGACTCCAAGAGCTGCTCCTCTGAGAGAGCCTGAAACCCAACTTGCAGTCAGGAATGAATGTTTTGGAAGACAATGTTGTTTGATTGACTTTAAATAGATGTTTCCCTTTTGGTTCATAATAAAGTGAATGGTGCTGAGAAAGGGAAGGATAGAAACCCACCCTGCCCATTGCTTTGGAAGCATCTTTAAATATTTCCCTCCCACAGTCAGTGCTGGATTGTGAGTTACAAATGACAGACAGGAGAGAGCAGATGAGTATCTATTTATGCAGGGAAATGAAAAGTATGAATAGTTATTTTGAGGACAAATGTATTTTGACAGGTATCTAATTTCATTCTGTTGATAAAATGCACCTTCTCACATTCTGGAGTTGATGACTGGTTGGGGTGTTTCTTATTTACAATTTTCGTGGGTAAAAAAATAGAATACCTGGAAAATTATATTTGTCAAACATCAAAAAGCAATTTAATTCATTGTCATCACAAATGTGTTTCAAAAAATCAAATAGCCAGGCACTATTTATTCAGCACAAACCCCAAATTAACAGGGAGTTGTGGGAAGACACAAGCTGGGAAGGGCCCAGCTGGGATCTGGCAGTGAAGGGGAGCCCACAAACATCTTCAAAACTTTTCATTCAAGACAAAAGAGAGAAGAAAAAAATAGCATTAAAGGCAGAATGAGTGCTCAGCTCTGCTGGTAGCCCAGTATGGAGGCTGAGATCCATCCACATCCCTCTTTTCCCTCCCCTCCTCTGCCTGTTGGGATGCACTGCCTGGATCTGTTCATCCTGCACAGATCACAGGGTGCTTTGGGTTGGAAGGGACTTTAAAGCTCATCTAATCCATCCTGCCATGGGCAGGGACACCTCCCACTGTCCCAGGCTGCTCCAACCTGGCCTTGGACACTTCCAGGGATGGGGCCGCCACAGCTTCTCTGGGCACCCTGTGCCAGGGCCTCCCGCCCTCCCAGCCAGGAATTTATTCCCAATATCCCACCTGACCCTGACCATCCCCACCAATGCAGGTAATTCAAAGCCCAGCCCAGCTCGACTGGAATTACCCTCGTTACTGTTGTGCTTACACTGAAAAACGGTTTTCTGCCTGCATGGAATATTTTCCACGCCTGTTTCCCTTTGAGGATTTCCTCTGGAGGATGTCACAGCCCACAGACATCAACTCACCTGTGTGTGGAATGCACTGTTCCTCACCACTACACAATTAATGTGTCTGGGAAGCACCAACAACCAGCAGGAGCAGAGAGGACAGAGCCCCTGAGCTCCCTGGGACTTAAAACCAGCAGCTGCTCATGGAATGTGGCCACTCTGATTCCTCTGGTGTCAATAACTGATTATCTCAAGCAACACAAACATCTCAGACTGAATTTCAACCTCTGTTTAATATGTGTTTTTACCGTGGCTGTTTCACCGACGTGGGAATTTTTAAATGGATTTTTAAAAGCAGGACAAGGTACCATGAATGGTTTTACTGGCAGTGAAATAGTGGCCTGAGGAAGCTGAATTTAGGGAGTGAGGCTGTGGGTGCTGGTCTGGAAATCTGTGGGAGAAGCATCACCTCACAAACATTGCCTTCAATGTTAATAAAAAAATTATTATGGTCATAAAAGGCAATGAGTAAATGTCATCTGCTGTAAGAAATTAGGAAGGAAACTCAAAGCTCACATCGACCACAACAGCACTGCAAAGGAGGGGCAGCATTTTGGCAAGAACTCACCATTTTTGGTAAAGAAAGGAGAGTGTCAGCCTGGCCCCTGCTTACCCTCACCAGCACAGAAAAATGAGCCTTCCTTGGTTTGACCTAAAAATCCAGTGTTTGGTCGGAACTGATCCATGGCCTCTGATTTCAGTCTGAGGCAGTTGCTGAGACTTGAGCTGCTTAAATTCCTTGACTTTGGAAGGATAATGAGGGAGAATAAGAGAAAATGAGAGAATAACTGAATAGCCCAAATATCTGGAGCCAGCCCTGAGAGAAGGGAAAGGGAAAGGGGAAGGGGAAGGGGAAGGGG
>WEIV01013346.1:53037-92503 GCA_013390005.1 Calyptomena viridis | reverse complement strand
AGGGGAGGGGAGGGGAAGGGTGCCACAGGAGGGTCATCCCTGGGTGATGCTGCAGGGCTGTGAATTTGAGACACACACCTCATCCCCCAGAGCTGCTGCTCAGCCAGGGCTGCCCTCCAAGGCCTCCTGACAAACTGCCAGTGCCCTCCCAACAGGTTTTATGGATTAGAAGGCATTTAATAAACTCTGAGTGCAGTTCATTGAGGAAGACAAAGGGCACTGCTTGCCAGATGCTGCCTGAGTTTGTCCTCAGCTTTTCCCAGAAAAATCAGGCCATGCATTTCCCAGGCTCAGCTCAAGCCTTGCACCCAAGCCCACATCCACAGTGCCTGTGCTGTTGCACCTCAGAAGGTTTTGCTGAGCTCCCAGCCTTTAATTCCCAAGGCCCAGAGAGCACTTCCCTGCCTGGGGTTTCCCAAGGGGACAGGAGGTAACGGGGCTCAGCAGCAGCTCCTGCACATTCCCCTGTGCTCACCAAGGCTGGGGAAGGAGGGAGCTGTGCCTGGGAGAGGGAAGGCAGCTCCAGCAGGTGAGGCCCTGGGATGCTGCTGCAGGATCCTGGTGTTGCTTAGCAACTGTGCACCTGCAGTTGGGGTACCTGGGCTGTGTCTGAGCCGTGGATGAGGATGGAAAGGTCACTGCTGGCAGGGAGTGACCCTGGCACGGTCCTGCTGCAGCCCCAGCTCTGTCCCACCAGCTCCAGGCTCTGCTGGGGGGTGAAGCAGCCCAGGGACCAGCAGGGAGCTGCCCTGCCCAGCCCTGGGCTCACACAGCAGCAGAGCCCTGTGTCCCTGCAGCCAGGCAGCAGCCAAGGCTGGTCATCAGTGCTCCTGTGCAGCTCCACATCTGGAGAGCTGCTGCAGCCTTTTTGTTCCCTCTGGGGGGCAATTACTGCCACCTTCCCACGCTGACCTTTAAAGCAAAGCACAATAAAGTCTGTGAGCTGCTCTAAACCAGCAAATGTGCCTGGTTAAACCAGCCCTATCTCCCATCTCCCAGCAGGTTCTGGGGTGCCCTTAGAGGCCCTGGCTGGAGGATGCACATCCCTGTTGCAGCACAATCCCAGCACATCTGCACTGCTGACAGAAACACGCTCACTTCACCCACACACCCATCAGCCACTCCAGATGGAGAGTCAGTCACTCCCACTCCTCAGCTCTGATCCACATTGCTCTCCCCTTCTGGGTTTAGTGCTTAATCCCAAACATTTATCATATTCTACTCCAAGCCTCCTACTTTTGTGCATGTTCATTCTTCCCAAAAGCTGCCTTTTCTTGAAAATCTCTGTAATTATCTCCTCTGCTGCAGCATCTCCAGCTGGTTCCTTCTGCTGTGCTGCCCTGTGGATTGTGCACTCCTCCAAGGAAAGCATTAGACCTGTGGAGCAAGAACTCTCCCCTTCCTGGAGCAGTGAGAAAGGATAATTATGACATCCTCCAAAACACAATGTGCCTCGAGCTGCATCCTGGCAGGTCCCACGTTGCAAAAAGATGCAAAGGAGACTTTTCTGCTCAGAGTGTGCAAAGGATCTGTCATGTGAAGAGCTGACTGAGCCACCCACCTCCCACCCCAGCCTCCCCTGCACACTGGAGACCAGGGGAAGGAGGATCTGCTGGCACAGCCACCCAGAGCTTCCCAGAATTCCAGAATAACTCAGCTTGACCTCATTCCCATTTCTGATTTTCCATCTTTCCCTTGCTTTTGGGGCCATTTCCCCAGGAGAAGCAATAAATAAAAAATAAATATAAAAGAAAATAAAATAAATAAAAAGATACTGGTAAGACCAGGGAGTGGTTGGGACAGTTTCAGTTGCTCTGGCCCTGCAGGAACAGGCTCAGACAGGGACCTGCTTCCCTTTCCTTTTCCAGGCACAGGAACACAGAACAAATCTGCTGCTTTGCTTTCAGGACACACAGCTCCACGTAACCACTGCCTGGTTGGGTTCCTGCAGCTTTATTGCTGTTCTGGCCAGGGCTTCTTAATACAAAGGCTGAAAAATCAGGAAAATCCAACCCTTTTGTGAAGGAATAAGTGCAGAAATAACCAGCTGTAGCTGCACAAGCAAACCCACAGGATACTGGGACAAATTCAGGCTACTGAGCCCATCCTTACCCCAGTGTGGAGAAGCCCCCAGGATCCCTATTTCATTTTCTTCCCAGGCTGTACCAGAAAAGGGCTGAACACGGTGCTCCTGGGGGTTGCCATGGTTACAGCACGGTGTTGCATAGCAACAAGCTAAGCTGAGCATCACCGAGGCATTTTTTCCTTTCTAAATTCCTTCCCCTTGTGTATTCATCCAAGTGAGTTAGATTGATCTCCAGCCCCAGCACAAACACACAGCAGGGAGCAGCTACCTATTGATTTTGTGGCAGGAGCATCTCTGAGGAGTGTGACAGGATGAGGAACGTGCCCCAGGCACCAGGGAAAGCTCCTCTGCCTGGAACTTCTGCCCAGGTGAGACACACCTGGCTGGGTGGGACAGCCTCGGGGGGATGGGAGTTCCATGGGGATGGACACATTTCTGCAAATACAGACTGGAAATCCTGTGTGCCACAGAGGCAGGGCCAGCTAAGAACCACATTCACACCTCCCAGCACATCTCTAGAGGTCAGGGCTGGGGGCTCACTGACACCAGGGGCACCCAGAGCACAGCCAGGGGGGCACCAATGTCCCCAGCACAAAGGGCATCCAACACCTTCAAACCATGAAAATCCTTCCTTGTGCTTTTCAGCATCACCATTCCTGGCAGGGAATCTGTTCTCCTCCTGCTCCACCCAGGAACGGCTGACACTCAGGAGAGCAGCTCTGGCTCCTCTGTGCCAGGGGAGGGACTTCTTTCCTCACCAAGATTTGTGCCCACCCTGCTCTGACACCCAGACCCATCCACACACTGTGCACATCCAGTCCCCCACATTCCTGCTCCTCCATCAGTCCATCCAACAGTGCCCATCTGCACCCCTGCACGGGTACAGTGCATTTATTCACCTGTGGGCACATGTGGAGCCTCTCACTGCCAGGCTGCCTGACCCCCCTGCCATTCCCAGGGTGCCACAAACCCTTGGGAAGCACATCCCAGCTCTTACAGCAGCACATCCCAGCTCAGTCATTCGTTCTCTCAGTCAAGAAGCGACTGTGGGAGAGGCTTTTATTCCATTCTCCCGATGTTACTGCTGCTGGGAGGGGCTGTCTAACCAGATACAGCTCAAGAATAATGGGGAGCATTTACAGGGATTATTTCCTCTCCCATTCCTGGTTCACCTCTGCTGACCCCCAGCCCTCTCCCCTCAGCCAGTGTTATGCTCCACTTTCCCTCTTTGCTATATTGACTCTTCCCATCTGCCTTTTCTCTAGAAGGAAAAAAAAACAAAAGAAAGGAGAATAAGACTTCCTTCTGAAAGCCTGACACAGAGAATCAGCTGGTTTTCTTCATGTTGGTGTGAGGGCTGAAGTTCTGGTCCCTGTCCTTGATGTGATTCATGCCCAGGTAGAACCCACCCCAGGGAGGCAAAGGCTGCTGTCACACACATCTGTGCTGGCACTGAAGGACTGTCAGCACAAACCTGCCTGACCTCACAAGGTGCCTGAGCAGTCAGGCACAGGGGGAAAAAGCCAACCAAAAAATCCACAAAGTCATTCAAGGCAGAAAAGTCCCTTTGCAGATTTACCTTCAGCCACAGAAGAGGAACTTTTCCCCTTTTTTCTTATCAAACACAGGCTGGAGAGGAGTCCCTGAAGGGGCTTGTGAGCTTTGGAAAGCTCACAGTCCTCTCTGGATCTCTCTCCCTTGCTCAAGCTGGGTAAAGAACCCAGAAAACCCCATTATAGCAGCTGGGAAGTTGTGGCCACTGAGGCTAAAAACCAGTGTGTGTCTAATTACTGGAGCTGAGAATTTCCCCAAAGCCTGTTTTCACATCACAGACTTGGTTGAGCCAAGCTCAACTGGGCTTTATGACACCCAGCTGCCCCCAAAAACATTTAGAGCTGAGCCTTTCCTTGGCAGGTGAGCCTTTGATATCCTAAATTCCTGTCTTAGTGAGGGAATTCAGTTGCTTCTGGCAACACAAGGATCATCCAAAGCACCCACCTCTTTGCCAGTGGCAGCTCCATTCAAAAACCACCCCACATTTCAAGGTGTAGCTGAGACACCTGAGATCACATTGCATTTTTCTTCCTCTGACAGATCCTTTTCCAGATTGAAAAAACCCCACCACAAGCCAAACAAATTGTTCTAATCCAACAAACAGGTGGCAAGGGAACAGCTTGCCTTAAATTCTTATTTGTAACTAAGCAAATCTCCTGGGATTAGAGTTATTCCTGCCAATATGAGAAGTTTATCTGTGATTTTCCACCCTCCCAGGGACTGAGCTGCATTAAACCCAAACTACAGCTATTGTTTAGTGCTTCCAGCCCCAACTCCACATTAAATCACAGCCTCCAGAAATCAGTAGTACCGATCTCTTCATGATGACACAGATTAGCTGAGATTTTGAGCGTTGTACAAAGCCCTGTGATTACAGCAGAGCCCTTGGACGTGCCTGGACTGGGGGCTATCACCAGCCCCAGCCAAGCACCAGGCACTTCAGGCACAGCAAATTGCACAACAGCACAAAGGGCAGGCAAAAAAGAGCAAAAACCAAGCTGTCTTTTCCTCAGGGCCGTGGTGAAACTCCAGGCTGAGCAGCCCAGCACAGGCACTGCTCGAATCACAATTAGTGGGACTTGGGGGAACTGTTCTGAGCTCCTTCTGAAGGGGCTGCTGTGGATGCTTGGAGCATCTTTAGCTTGAAGAGTAAGATACTGACACGAGCAGAGCGAGCCTTCCCTTGGGATGGGGTGGGAATGAGCCTGTTTGGGAGCTGTCAGGTCACCTGCCTGAAAAGAAGGGGCTGGACAAGGAGGGAGTGGGAGGAGAAAGCAAGAATCGTCCTTATCTGCCCAGTGACCACCACCCTCCCTCCAAACGCTGGATACCTTCTCCTTTGCCAAGGTCTTGGTGAGCTCTTGGCACCAGTTGTGCCCAGCACATCCCTCGTGGTGCTGGGGGCATTTCAAAGGGCACCAGGAGGGCAGAGGCAGCCAGGGAGGAGATGATTTCCTTGGGCAGCACAGCTCTGCACTCTGATCTCTGTGCTCTAGTCTGCAAAACGGACCAATTCAGGAGAAGTAAATGTCCCCTGAATAGCTGGACATGTTAAATATCCACTGGCTTTCCCAGTCCAGGTTTTAGCACTGATCTAAGCCATGACCAATCCCCCAGAGCCAGGGGTGAGGCTGCAGAGCCCCACGTTGCACTGGGAGCTCTGGGCAGCCCTTGCAGGTCCATTTTGCAGTAAGGAGCTGTTTGTTACAGAACACATCCCACAGATGTCTCAGCAGTCCCTGTGCTCTGGGAGAGCCTCAAAAATCACTCCTGGGTTATGGCACGAAATTCTGAGGAGAGAAAGAGGTGCAAGTGTTCCCTCTCCATAAAAGCAACGTGTTCTCTTCCCCACTTGAACAGTCAGTGCTCATCCAGAGAGCAGTTGGCACAGTTTTCACTGCCCTGTGTATTGGACTATAAATACTTCAGACAGAGGTTTGGCTAAGTCAGAGCTCAGCCAGCCCCGGGGCTCAGAGAGCTGCTATCTCCAGCAAAGAGGGGATTGCTGCACACTCTGCTCTCCCTGGTCCAGTCACACTCAGGGCTCCCACAGTGGGAGAAGGACTGGGACGGGCAGAGTGTTCTCTGATGAACCAGGGATGCACTGGAGGAAACAGATGCAAAAGAGCTCCTGACATTTCCCTGCAAATTCTCGTGTTCCAGCTCCTTAATAATGCACAGAGCTGCACACAAAGCATAGAATCCCAGAGTGGTTTGGGTTGGAAGGGACCTTAAGGATCATCCAGTTCCAGCCCCTGCCATGGACACCTCTCACTATCCCAGGTTGCTCCAACCTGGCCTTGGACACTTCCAGGGATGGAGCAGCCACAGCTTCTCTGGGCACCCTGTGCCAGGGCCTCCCCACCCTCCCAGCCAGGAATTCCTTCCATATATCCAACCTAAATTTCCCTTCTGCCAGTTCGAACCCATTCCCCTTGTCCTGCCACTCCAGTTCCTGAGGGACAGCTCCTCTGCAGCTTCCCTGGAACCCCTTAAGTTACTGGAAGGTGCTTTAATTAACACACAGAGCAAACAGTAGCTGACACAGGAGAACGAGACATCACCAAACTCTCCCTAACTAATGTCCCCATGGAATGGGGTGTGCTTTGCTCTCTGATTTCCCCACCTCCCAGGGGATGCTGGAGGATGCTCCTGTCCTGCAGACCTGCCCAGGAGTGCCCTCGGCAGTCCCAGACCCTGCAGCTGATCCCGGCGGGCTGAGCCACTCCTACAGCTCAGCTTCTCCCGCCCTGCAGCCCAAATTCCCTTCCTTTGCTGTGCCCGTGCTCTGGCCGGAGGGGGAGTGGGTGAGGTCAGTCCTGCCCGCGGGATCAAAGTGCATTCCCAGGGATTCCCCTGTCCCTCTCCATCACTGCCCTGCTTCCTCTCTGCTATTTTCAGCCTCTCTTCCTTCTCCCTCTGGGGCAAATTAAAGGCAGCTTTTCTCAGCCTCCTCCCAGCCCTGACACAAACACTCCCACTCTGCAGAGCAGGATGGAATTGTATTGAGATGTGACACGTGCCTTCGGTCACCTCTCCACAACCTCCCCACAGACAGGGCAGGATCCCAGGTCTCTGCTGTCACTCCCACACTTCCAGCTGGGCTGATTTGCTCCAGGTTTGGGGGTGGCAGCACTTCCTTCCCTGCAGCACATGGTCATGCAGGTCCAGCATCCTCTAAGGCCATTTCATGCCCAGAAGTGACAAAAGCTCCATTCCCTACAACTCCCCCTCCTCTTGGCAATCAGAAACTTTACTCAGAGGCTGCTCCCACAAGGTGTTTTTATGTGGCTCTGCTCCTGAGCTCAGTGCATTAACACAGCATGGGCCTTAGAGCATCCACCCAAGCAGTGGGACTGAGCATTTGCCTTCCAGAAACTATTGGAAAGCAGCAATAAACTCACCACAGGATTATTGTTCTGCCCTCCCTCCCACCCAGTGGTTGCTAAAATATTTATTGCAGACATTCATATATAACTGTTAAAAGTATTTCCTAATGAAGGAGTTTTGCCATGCTTTGGCCTTGCTCCCTTTATCCATCACCTGCAATGCAGGACAAGATTCCAGACAAGCCTGGGAGCCTCTGGTTAACATGGGTTTTGCTTCTTTAAGCTCAAATACTGCTTCATTCAGGCTTTTAAAGAGAAACTTTCCCATCTTCAACCTAAGGCAGCAAAATCTAATGCAGCTCCAAGGAAAGGGAAGGTAAGAGCAAGGGCCCTATTTTTGCCAGCCTGTTTTATGACTGAAAAAACATCTTTATACTTTGTAGTGAACCTTATTTTGGAGCAGATCAGGACTTTTTGAGGGAAGGTACAGCTGCTGATAAAGAAAATCTTGCCCTGCCTGTAATGCCTTCTCATATTCCCCTGTCACTGAATGCTGCCTAACACTGCCAAAAATCCTCATTTCTTAGAGCTCCTCACTTTGTCACATTATCAGGGGGTTGTGCAGGTTCCTGGTGGTGAGTTTCCACTGCTGATTACTGGGGAATACAAAGCAATAAAATATATCCAGCAACAGGTTCCACCACCAGGCAACATTAAAACACGAGAAAACTGATTAATTGGGTTGTTGGGATAAGACAAATTATTGCTACATGAGTGTGTTTGAGATTGCTGGAGCACTTGGCTAATTCTGTCTTTTTATCAACAGCAGTTTCTCTTCCCTTCAAAAGCTCTTGCAGGGGTTTGCCCTCCTGGGAACACTCTTAAAACACTCCAGCTCATGCCCTTCCCACACACTTACTCATCCCCCATCAGCCTGAATGGCTTTTGTTCATTATTTTTGTGTCTGTAGGCACAAAACTCCAGCAGGTGAAGCTGTGCAAGCTCAAACCATGGATTTCTCATGGCTGGGACCACTCAGCCTCAAGTCACTCAAAGTACAGCAAAGTTTGGCACATATTCAATGCACGTATCCAGAACCCAAAACTTCCATTCCACTTCCCAGCAGAAAGCCAAAATATTCTGTTTACATATTTTACAACTGAGTTCCTGCTTGTGTCTTACCTCATTTTAAGCAAAGCATTCCAACTGTTCAGCACAGCAGAGCTCACGCTATTCAGAAAACCAAATTGCTCATTTGTCTCTCATTTCTCCTACCCCACTCTCAGGACCTTTGCAACCTTGATGAGATTAACAGAGGTTAAACAAAACATGGCAACTCTGAGTCACAGAGTTTGGCAGGTTGAACTCCAAATTTCACCTGTGTCAGTGTTAAATAATAATACAGCAGCACACAGGATTAAGCAGCAGTTGGGAAATCAGGGGTTTGTGCCAGTTGGGCTTTTCCTGACTGAGTGGGGATGTCCCACCTCTGTTACCCCTCCACACCCCCCTCTGCAGGAGGCTGCAAACACCAAACCTTTTTGTTCTACAAGCTGAAACCCCTGGGGACTTCCCTCGTTCCTGGTGCAGTATTTATGCTTCATAT
Organism: Calyptomena viridis; assembly: GCA_013390005.1. NCBI lineage: Eukaryota > Metazoa > Chordata > Aves > Passeriformes > Eurylaimidae > Calyptomena > Calyptomena viridis. The sequence goes on along the minus strand of WEIV01013346.1, from coordinate 83,928 downwards.
TCCTGTTATTTACACAGAGATATCACTGAAGCAAACCCTCATATTTCGGTTTCAAAGGCTTTCCTGCTCTCCAGACCTTTGGGGAGCTGGGATTCCCCTGGGTCCAGCAGGGCCAGGACAGAACTCCCCATTCCCTGGGTTTGCTGAGCTGTTTTCCACCCCCAGCCCCATCCCAGCAGGACAGGACAGAACTCCCCATTCCCTGGGTTTGCTGTCCTGTTTTCCAGCCCCACCAGCCCCATCCCAGCAGGACAGGACAGAACTCCCCATTCCCTGGGTTTGCTGTCCTGTTTTCCAGCCCCCCCAGCCCCATCCCAGCAGGACAGGACAGAGCTCCCCATTCCCTGGGTTTGCTGAGCTGTTTTCCAGCCCCACCAGCCCCATCCCAGCAGGACAGGACAGAACTCCCCATTCCCTGGGTTTGCTGAGCTGTTTTCCAGCCCCACCAGCCCCATCCCAGCAGGACAGGACAGAACTCCCCATTCCCTGGGTTTGCTGAGCTGTTTTCCAGCCCCACCAGCCCCATCCCAGCAGGACAGGACAGAACTCCCCATTCCCTGGGTTTGCTGTCCTGTTTTCCAGCCCCACCAGCCCCATCCCAGCAGGACAGGACAGAACTCCCCATTCCCTGGGTTTGCTGAGCTGTTTTCCAGCCCCACCAGCCCCATCCCAGCAGGACAGGACAGAACTCCCCATTCCCTGGGTTTGCTGTCCTGTTTTCCAGCCCCACCAGCCCCATCCCAGCAGGACAGGACAGAACTCCCCATTCCCTGGGTTTGCTGAGCTGTTTTCCAGCCCCACCAGCCCCATCCCAGCAGGACAGGACAGAACTCCCCATTCCCTGGGTTTGCTGTCCTGTTTTCCAGCCCCACCAGCCCCATCCCAGCAGGACAGGACAGAACTCCCCATTCCCTGGGTTTGCTGAGCTGTTTTCCAGCCCCACCAGCCCCATCCCAGCAGGACAGGACAGAACTCCCCATTCCCTGGGTTTGCTGTCCTGTTTTCCAGCCCCACCAGCCCCATCCCAGCAGGACAGGACAGAACTCCCCATTCCCTGGGTTTGCTGTCCTGTTTTCCAGCCCCACCAGCCCCATCCCAGCAGGACAGGACAGAGCTCCCCATTCCCTGGGTTTGCTGTCCTGGTTTCCATCCCCAGCCCCATCCCAGCAGGACAGGAGGCCAAGGGAGGCTGTTCATCCCAGCAGCTCCTGTCCCTGCTCCGTTTGCTCTCCTGGGGCTCCCTCAGGAGCTGCATCCTCCACCCCCCTCATCTATTTTGGGGCTTTCTTGTGCTTTTCTCGTTCCACAACAGCTGCTCCATTGCAAGTGTCGACCTGGGCTATTTTTAGCTGGTTTATAGTGAGGGGAAGCTCGAAGGAGGCAACTGTCTTCATTACAGTCTCAAGAGCAATTCCCAGACATCAGCCATTGTCTACATCAATTCTTTTATTAATCTGAGTGCAGCATTGAGAGCAGGGATATCTGCCTGCACTCGTGGGCTGCTGGGCTCAGCTCAGAGCCATTTCATTACCAACATTAATAAGCAATAAGGCTTTTAAGAGTAACAATTTCCTTCTGCTGATCATTTCTCATGCTCCAAGACAGAAAATGCTATCTTCTAACTGGTCTGAGAGCATAAAAAAAAGGTTTTCAAAACTGGGGATCAAGTCTTTTAATGGCCAGGACATTTTTACTGCAAATTGTGATGCACTTTGTTGCTTTAATTACTCCTGATTCCCTCTGCAGACACTTCTCCTCACCTTCTTCCTTCAGAGCACTTGAACCAGAGCTCAGTGTCTTTCTAGTTTTGTTACAGAAGATCTCACTTCTCCAGCTTTTCCATGCAGAGAGATCAAAGTCTGACTCAAATCTCTGGCACAAAGTAAAGCCCTAATAAAACCCCAGGAGATTTTACCCACAGTCAAAAGTTTGGTGGGAGAAATTTGGCAAAGCAAAAATCCCATCCCACTGGTCCAAACCTGGACAAGGTTTTAGAGGATTCTTGTCAGAAGGAAGTTATCCAAGACATCTGAGATTACACAGTGTCTTCTTGCTTTTAAATTATAGTGACACCAGGAATAGTTGATCTACAACTTATACACCCTCTGGAAAATAGCTTTAATATAATGAGACAAGAAAGGTTTCAGTTAGTGTAAAATTCATGAGTGTTTTCGAGGCATAAACGAGGCCAATGGCTTTTAAGTCAATTTAAAAACACAGCAAGAAGAGAGTTCCTGGCATGGAGTCTGCACAAAGACTCCCTCTCTGTGGTGGAGAGCACAGACACCCAGATAAACCAGCACTCAAAATGCTCATATTAGAATTTATCTCCCTCCTGAAGCCACGAGAACATAAACTATTGGCTCATGTTTCTCTCTATATAAATGCTGCCTAAAAAATGCAGTTAGTGCTGCTTCTCTTGCACCCAAAGGGTGACCCCAAGCAATCCCCAGCTCTTGCTGAGCACAGCACACACCAAAACTGAGGAACTGGGGGCTCCTGATGCCACTGGAAGAGCATCTGGGTGACTGAGTTTCCCTGGCACAGCCCTGGAATTCCAAAGGCACGTTGTGGATGGCTGGGATCCCTGTCAGGAGAAGGCAGCCCTGCTCTGCTTCAAGAAAAGCTTTTCAGAGACAACATAATTGCAGGGCTTGGGACTTTTGTACCTCCTGCAACAAAGGCCCTGGGGAAATGCATGTTCATGAAGGCACTGAAACGTTCACACTCAGCTGCAGAGGGTTCAGCAGCAGCAGCCACTGAAGCTGTTGCTCCTTGATTTGCTGCCCTGTGTTGCCATTTAATTTTCCCCAAAACGAGAGCACTGAGTATCACAGCCAGTGGCCCAGGAAGGAACACCAGGTGGGAGGAGGGAGAAGCAGAATATATTCCCTCAGATAGTGGAGCTGCTGAAGTGAGAACTTCCCCCTGGAGAAGGAAATGGTCTAATGCCACTAATGTCACTGAGCAGCCCCAACCTCCTGGTGTCCCGCCTAAAATGCCACTTCAAAAGCCCTTCTGGCTTTGGCCACAGCTGCTGCTCGTGCAGAACACACAGTATTCCTCAGTCAGAACAGAGACACAGGCAAAGGCTTAGGGATTTGACCTTGCTCATGCAGGAAATCCATGGCAGGTACTGGAGGAATGGTCCCAAATCATCACATTCCCTGCCAGACTCTGCCTGTACCAAGGCTCTTCCTCTCCTCATGGTGAATTGTAGGTACAAAGGCTCCTCAAACATCTGCAGACAGCCTGTCACCCTATTTGCCTTCTCTCCAATGTATTAATCTCAGTTCTGCCCCTTTAAGGCTCCTGCCCAAAGCACATGAGAAGAGCAAAAAAAAAACCAACCCAGCATTTTTTCCCTTCATATTAATGTTTCAAAGCCAAGTGACTTCGAGTCTGCAGCAAAGCTGTGAATTATGCATGGAAGGGAACACGTGCATCCCACCCCTGGAGCAGGAGGAGGGGGAGGATGGCACAGTCTCCCCCCAAAAAACATCCCATACCTCTCTCAGAGCCCCCTCTCTCCTGTCTCCTCCTCACTCCTTGGGACCCACAAAATCCTTTGCTTAGGAGGTGCTGGAAGCTCCAGCAGTTGGATCTGGGTTGTCCTGAGGGGGGTGAGGGTGGAATCACTTCCAGGAGCACCTCTGGCATCCTCAGGAGCTGCACATCTGTGCAGACAGGGAAGGGAGTGGAAGGGAGAAGACAGACCACTGCCTGGTCAGGGATTGCCATCTGCTGGCATCGGGGGGAAGCCTGGAGCCCTGGAGCAGGGCTGGGCCAGGAAAAACCATGGGATCATCGCTGGGGTTGGAAGAGACCTCCAGGCATCCTCCGGGACCATCACAGCTCCAGGGGAACAGGAGGAAGGACTTTATTGAGGGGGTGACTGAGCACTGGAACAGGCTGCCCAGAGAGGATGTGGGCTCTCCTTCCCTGCAGATATTCCAAAGCCAGTGGGACACGATCCTGCTGGAGCAGGGAGGGTGGATTAGGTGACCTCCAGTGGTCCCTTCCAGCCCGAACCATTCTGTGATCATCCCAACCCTCAGCAGAGTGGCAGAGTGACCTCCAGCCCTCCAGGATGCCCTCGGGGAGAATTCCCAGGAATCCCACCGTGTGCCTGTGCCCAGCCTGCTCCCACCCCTCACCCCTGGCCTGTCACTGCCATTATTTGCCCCCCAGGGCAGTGGGCACAGGCAGCAATCCATGCTGCCCTCCCAGAGGAGGAAGGATCAAGGAGTGCCGCTGGAATTCCAGCAGAAACAGAGCAGAGAGCAGGGCAGGAAGGAATGGGCACAGCCCAGGTTTAGGTTTCCATCAGTGCCTGAGCCGTGGAAGTGCTGGAGCTGCTCCTCGCTGTCCCCTGGCTCAGGTGGGATGTTTCCAGCTGCAGTTTGTGCAGCTCCCTCCCCTAAAACCAAATTCTTAGGACCTGAGATGCCTGTGCTTCCTTCAGTGGGAGAAACAGCTCGTTCAGAATCAACCCCACCCACAGAAATACAGGGAGAGACCCAAACCGATTTTCTTTTTCACCAGTGGATCCCAAGCAGTGGAGGTGTCTGAGGGAGCTGATTCCCCTCAGCTTTCCCAAAGGGGGAACTGAGGCTCTGAGCTGGTTAGGGGGGGCCTTGGGGCTGCTCCCAGCTCTGCCTGTACCCCAAAACCCCCTGGTCCCCCCTGCTCTGAGCCCCTCTGGGCTCCCCACCCACCAACCCATCCCCAGGAGAGCAGAGCTGCCTGGGACCCCTTGGCTGGGGATGCTCACCCTGGTGAGCTCGTTGCCATGGTGATCTTTGGGAGATGCGGGTACTGAGGGGCAGTGGAAATGACTGTAATTAATTTAAGGCATTAAGAACAATTAGCGCTTATTAAACGAGTTTTATTGAAATCAGCACAAAGCAAACAAATCAGATTCTTAACCCGTGAAATAATGAGATGTGTTCTTTACAATGCAGATTATGTTCAGGGGAGGAAATGGTCCACAGGAAAAATAAACTGCATTAACAACCATATACAAACAGCAAATCTCATTCCTCGGCATAACAATTTATCTCCTTTTCATCTGAAATGAAAACTACGGCCTGTTAATCCATTTCATCCACAACAGGCATTTCTGAAGATTAAGAGGTTGAGGAGTGAGTTAGTAGCAGATAAAATGCCTTGGTTCATGGCCATAAGCGAAGATCATCGTGGTCAGGGTTGATAAAATGCTCCCAAAGTGCAGGAAATCCATCTGTCACTATCAGCCATCAGGAACTATTAAAGGAGAGGGTCTAGAGGTGCCCTCCAGCACAGCAAAGTCCTTAAAACACTGACAGCAGCACTACATAGACTGTGCTTTTGCATTCAGCTCTAAATATTCCCTGCTCACTGCCCAACCTGGCTGGGATCCATCACAGAAACTCTAAGCACTGCCTAATGACCCCCTGTATTTAAGCCGGGTTTAACAGCAGCATTTCTTTGCTGATGAAATGTGTGCCAGGCTGGTCCCTAGGGGGTCACCTCCAGCACACCTCCTCAGGTGTGCTGAACCACACCTTGGGGCTGAGCACCAGGGCTGCAGGGGCTCCTCTTCACTGCAAAGTGCTATAAAAGGGCTCTGAAATCCCACCCCACCGAGCCAGAGGGATGCACATGTCCCAGGAAAGGCAGGGTGGGCTCAGCTCCACAGCAGCTCCTCCTCGGAGCTCTTCCCAAAGAGCAGCAAAGCACCTCTGCAACACTTTGGAAAAGATCTGTCCTGTTTTATTCCCGAAATCCTCTTCTTGGGGCCACCCTGGGCTTCACAAAAGGGGATATTTGCTCACTACTGTGATGCCACAAGAGCAGAAATCCAAGGGTCCAGTCCCACCCTGGGATGGTATAAACTGGAATTTAATTAGGTCACTCCCCGGATACATTAAACACAGCTGTCCAGATTCCAGAGATTCCAGGTTTATTGGGCATTGATTAAATTAAGAAAAGGAATCAAATCAGAACGAGGAGAGTCACAGATGAGTGCTGCAGCCGTGTGCCAGCTCTCCCTGAGGGCATCTGAAACAGGCTATAATTAATATTACACAGTCCTGACAGGCAAGATAAAAGTTCTGGCCGGGCCAGGGTGTAATTTAGGATCTATTTATTCTCCAGCATAATTTATTAACTAGAACAAACACAGTGCAGGCAGATTTGTAGCTGATCCATTATGATTTCTCTGTAAAGGGTGTCAGGACAACCCACACGTGCTGTTCTCCCTGCCCAGACACTGCCATCAAAAAGGGCATGGCAGCATCTCAGGGGAGCTTTGGGGGTAAAAACATCCTCTGGGAAGTAGGAAAAAAACTGAGATTTGAGTGTTATTTCTGAAAAACAGAATCTCCTCTTTCTTTACAGCAGAAATATGTCACCAAAATCAAATTTTTGTGAGAAGCAGCATACAGTGAGTTGTGAAAAAACAACAGCAAACAGCACCAGGAAATTTAAGGTCTGCTTGACTTTTGTTTAATTAAAACAATTCCTTCCCTCTTCCTCCATCTCTGCAAAAACATCTCTGCTTGTTTTCTCTAGGAAAACCCTCCTGATGGAATTTATTCAAGTATCTAGTGGAATAAATTTCCAGGAAAAGGTTCTAGCACATCAAAATGGTATTTACCAAACAAAAAACCAAAACCAACAAACAAAAAAAAAAGCCGATTAGGGCTGAAAAATCCAAGAATGGCTTGGGTTGGTTGTTCAAGGAACAACTCAGTGCTCTTGTTGACAAGGTGGGGGTTGTTCCAAGGTTGGACTGGATGGTCTTGGAGGTCTTTTCCAATCCCAGTGGTTCTGTGGGAGGGACTTTAAAGACCATCAGGTTCCACCCCCAAATTCTCCTGGTCATTTTAAAGAACAGCGAGTGTCCGAAGTTGCCTCAGAGAAGGTTTGGTTGCAGCAGGGATGTTTGGTTTTGTGTTCAGAACAAAAGAAGGCACATTTGCAGATGTGATGGGCACAGGTCTCAGCACCCCGCCTACCTGGGCACGGGCTAAATGTGCGCTCCCCTCCCCCTGGCAGGATGGCAAGGGGCTCAATCAGCCCAGCCAAGGGGCGCTCCCCGTTCCCTTGAAACCCTTGTGAGCTCATAAGAAAGAACTGGACGCCCAGGAGCAACAAAAACTTGTTGAGACAGGACTGACGATGAACTGGGCTCCTGCTCCCTCCCTCCGGGGCTCCCAGAGCAGCAGGAAGGGCTGCAGGCAGGACAGCCCAGTGCTCCCAGCCGTGCACTGGGATGGAAAGGATGGCTTTGCTTTCCCTGGCAGCATCCCTGCCCTGGGACACAGCCGGGTGCAGGGGAAAGCAGCGGCCCAGGCAGAGCAGATCATTCCCAGCCACACGGACACTTCCCCCAGGATGTGTTGGGACAATCCAGGTGCCCACGGGACTCCTGAGCAGGGGATGTTGCTCCTGCCCTTGTCACTGCAGCGTTCGGGCAGCTCTTCATTATTGGATTTCTCTTGCACTCGTCTTTTCCACTGACACTCCAATGTCACACAAATGTCCTCCTGTGAGGAGTTTATACGTGAATTAAAAAAACAAGCTTTCTAGAGCTGTTACACAAAAGGAGGTATCTGGGGAAAGGTGATATTCCCCAAGAAATGGAGCACAGGGGCTCTGGCCTCGGGCACCAAAGAGGCCAAAAAGAGCATCAGTGTTTTGTCATCCCCACATTTCAGCCTTCCCGGTGTTTTCCCAAGCTGAGCCGAACTGATCCCGATTCCACCTCTCTGGATTAGTCTGTGCCTGGGGAGCTTAACCACCGATTACACGTTCTCGCTGCTGCCGATAACAACAACAACAATAATTATCATTTACAGGCGTCTTTCCGAGCTCTTTACAGCCATTAACTAATTAACACCGTTAAAGCCTTTGTTTGGTTCGGAGCATCTTTAGATGGGGGTTGTCCCTCCAGCACAAACCTGCTGCCAGGGGATGGCTCTGGGAGCAGCTCCTCATTTATTGATGTGTTCCCACCTTCTTCTCCCGTTGGAAGGGACAGAAAAAAGGTGGCAAACAGGCTCAGGTACAGCCGAGACGAGACCACAACTGCCTTTAATGTTTTTCTGTGGGCTCCACGCTCACTGAGTAACTATTAAGGTCCTTTTAGAGTAAATCAGTGTATTTAGCTGCGGAAAAAAATCGTCCCAAACAATTCCTGTCTAAGCTGCTCCAAGACACAGGCGCTAAGCCAGGCGGTTTTGTGGGAATGTGGGTTAACTCACAGCTCAGCACAGTGCCCAAACCTGCTGACTCTGCCCTTTCCTGCATTAGGGAAGAGTTTGGAGCCAATCAAAAAAATCTTTAGTCAGGCAGCATCTTCCCCTCGTACTCCTCTCCCACGCGTGGCACAAAGGAATGATCGGTGGGTTCTTACTTTCACCACGGCCTTGTGCTCACAGGAAAAGCCCCACTTTTGTCCTCTGTGGCCCCCGAGAACCCTCAGCTTGGTGCTGAATCCCGAGTGACATCCCAGAGCCAGAGCAGGAGCTGCCTCTGCCCTCAGCCCGGGGGTGCACGAAGTGTGGAGGGAGGAATCCCTGGATCTGCAAAGGACTGGAGAGCAGGAAGCTTGGGAGCCTCAAATAATCCGAGGAAATTTAGCATCTGTTCTTGCCACACAGCATTAGGTAAGTCTGCCAATAAATGGAATTACTGCAGGTCCTGTGGAGCTCGGGCAGTCCAGGGTGAGGTGTAGGAGTAGGAAATGATGTTCCCAGCACAGAGAGCTCTGGGAACAACAGCTGGAACAGCTGGGCAGGAGAAATGAGATGGAGCAGCAAACGGAGCATCCTGAAAATTCAAAGCTTTTTCAAGAAAGACACACAATTACAACAGAGAGACCAAAGTGAAGCCCCCCAGGAGGAGGGGCTGGGTGACACATGAGGAGCATCATCTCCATTTCAGCCCTGGCAGGGATTTGAGTGGGACCAGCCCTGTCTGTACAAACCCCAGAGCATTTGGTCACACTCTGACTCCAGGCCTTGTTTTCCTCCTGGTCAGGCATCACCCCTTCCACACACAAATCCTCCCCTCTCTCTGTCCTGCATGATTTATGCAGCATTTAAATAATAAATTGCATGGACATTGTGGAATTTATACTGCTCAGGGAAGGTTATTAACTAAATCACTGTATAATTCATATAAATGAACCTGGATCTTGCAGTGGGAGGATTTCACTGGAAAAAAAAATCCAGAGAGTTTATAAAATCAAAGGATTGTCAAGGATTTGCAATATTTAAGTACTGTGTATATTTAGAGTAAGAATATGAGAGTGATTTATGCAGGATGACACCTTGGTTTGCAGTGTCTCAGCTGGATGTCCCTGGCTCTGTCCCCCAGCCTTGCCTCTGAAGGATTCCATCTGGGAATCCTGATCATTCCATCAGATGATTCCATCAGTGCCCCTGAGGGAAACAAAACCTTCCTCCCGAAATCCTCCAGCAGGAATCTTACAGTGCCCCTTATTAGAGCTGCAGAGAAACACAGTAAATTAGGATTTTGTCAGAGAGCTCACCCCGGGCTGTGCCTTCACTGGGAGCCCGTGGCTTCAACAAACAAACCCAATATATGCTCAGAAAAGGGTCACAACAAGTGCCAGGGCAGGGCAGGCCAGGAGGTGGGGACAAGTTGTCTCTAAGGCCACAAAAAAGTGACAAAATACTCAACATACAAGTTGTACTTACGCAAAATTTCCAAGAAATGAGTTTGCACCTCAAAGCAGCTCAGTAACGGTCAGTGGAACAGAAAGAAATTGCCAGAACTGAAGTTTAAATAAGCATGTCTGCTGAGAAAGAACTGGTTTACCTGCACATCCCCAGGTCAAAGCAATCAGGAAAGAAAACCCAGGACAAGACAAACTCTCCTTTCCTCCAGGACATGACAGCAAGTCAGAAATGCCTCCCAGGGAACAGGATCCAGGACCTGCACTCTGCACAGCCAGGCTGGGAGAGCTTAACTAGAGCCCTTCACGTCATATTAATATAATTCCTGGTACATAAACAACTCTGGTCCCTCTTCAGCTGTGATAAATGGAGCACTGGTGCCCACACACACTCTCCAAATAGCACCATTCATTAGTTTGTCACTCCTGGCTGCTGCTGTTCCAGAGGAGATGGTAAATCTCACCCCCAGGCAGGAGGATGAGCCCAGCCTGGGTGTCCAGAGCTGCTGAGCTGGAGCCAAGTGATCCCCCTGTGCCAGGAACTACAGCAGAGGCACCAGGGCAACTCTCTGAGCTCCTTCCCCTGCTCTCCTCCATCCTAACTGAGTTTTAACTCTATTAAAAGATGCTTAATCACCACTGATGGAAGTCCCAGCTCATGGAAGGGCTGAAAGAGCAGCTGTGCCTTGGAGGCACTGGAGGTATTTGGGGGACATTTCATGTGCACCACACAGACATCACGCTGGCCCTTGCCTCAGAAATGTCACAGCCTCCTCTGCAGGAGCCCATGTGGATGGGCTTTGGTTACAAAACAGGCTCCATCTCCAAAATAACTGGGGCACGTGTGAGGTGTTTGCTCAGAACTAGTGAAAGGTTTCCCACCAACTCCTCCCACACCTCTGCCCAGTTCAGCCCGTGCCAACGACACTGGTGTCCTGCCAGAAAGTTCCCTGCAGCCCCTCACTGCACTGACTCAGCTCTTCCTCGTCTCCCACTGCCCCAAATGTCACCAGGGCCATTCCAACCACCTGGCAGGGCTGTAAATGCTGATGCTCCCAGGAAACCTGTTCTGTCTGTGGAAACCTGTTCTGTCTGTGGCCTCATCCTTTCTGTTTTCTCTCTGTACCTCAGTGGGAGCAGTTCCACCCTTTCAGCCAACCCTTCCCTTGCAGTGCCAGTCGCCCCCGGGGCTGTGCTGCCATCCCCGGGACTGAGGTCCTTGTCACTTTGAAGATCCCAGCTATTTGACTGCTTTGAATTCATTTGTTTAATGAACCTCAGGGGGCCACTGCACTAAAGCATTCCCAAACAAGTTCAGAGCTCTGCAGTTCCTCCACTAATTAGGGACTCCTTTGGGGCTAAACACGAGGTTCTGCCGCTGTGTTTGAAGCAGGCAGTGAGCCAAGGCAGTGCTGGAGCTCCAGCTCAAGTGAAGCATTTTTAATGCTTCTCCTCCCCTGTTTTCCCCTCTCCCCAGCCTGTGCAGAGTTGCCACAGCCACAGATGATCAGGTCGAGGTGCTGTGAGGCAGGGGGAAGCATTTTATCAAAGCATGAATAGAGCAGCCAGGCTCTGCAGAGTGTTCCCCTGCACATGTGCACGTGTCTGCAGACACCACACAGCCCTCTCCCTCCTCCACAAGCCCTTTCCTCAGTGCCTGTTAACCTACTTGCTATTAAAGGCTCCTGGAGCTACAACTGCAGCTCAGATTGTTCATTAGTTGCTGTCCAGGAACAGGCCAAGCTCAGTTTTTGCAAGGTCAGAGCACGGCCCAGCTCAATCCCGGGCAGCCAAGCCACATGTTGCATTATTTACAGGGGCTCAGGCTGGGAAAACAGGGATAAAATCTCCTTTGGAAGTGCCTCGAGGATGTGGGAGTCTCATGGCTGAGAGATGCAAGACAAAATCCACTCATAGCAGCTTCACTTAGTGCAAGACCTTTCTCTTCCCCTTCCTCCCTCTGTAGTGCTTGGCTCTTGTCCTACCAAAAAGTGAAATGCATGTCCTAGTGTAAAAAAAACAAAACAAAAAAAAAAAGGGTTAATACTCATTAGAAAGAACCAGGAAAGAAACTGGTATCTTTTACAGTTTATTACAGCAACTTTATTACTGCTCAGAATTTCCCCAAAGTAAGGAAGGGCCACTCAAAATCCACCCTGCATTGAGAGTCCTGCAGAATTAATTGCCAGGCACATTAATTACTGATTAAATAGGAAATCCCCAAATACCATTAGAAAGGGATGATTAAACATGCACCACTGATTGGACACATCTTCCCTCCCTTCCATCTCTAAGTCACCTTCCTGTTGCTCAAGTTCAGGAGGACAAATGTCTGACAGGAGGCAGCAGTTGGTAAATAAAGTCTCACCAGAAACCTGGGAACACCTTCCTGGGATAAAGCTGCAGATGCTTCATCCAGGACCCCACACCCTGGTTGGAGCTGATCTGAGGCCAGGAAAATTCCACATTGCCCCCCTTGGACTTGGCAGCATCGGGAATTCTTCCAGGAGCTGCTGCTGTCTCAGGTTCCAGTGTTTGACACGTCCCATCTGCCCCACCAAGGGCTGCCAGGAGATGGAAAAACCTGCCAGGTTCTGGAATTGTCTGTGCCCACCGGGGTGAACCTGGAGCTGTGAATGGGCTCGGGGTCAGGGAGGACAATTCCTGCCCTGGGTTCCCACACAGCCACGGAAAGGAGGCGAGTTTTCAGGGACAGCATCCACCTGATTGCACCCAGGGTGGCACAGCGCACATTCCCGGGCGTGCTGGGCCCCTCCGAGGTGAGGCTGGTACTGGGAGAGCTGGTTTTCACCTGTCCAAATGCTTGTCCCTGTGCCAGCTCCCACCAGAGCCGGGCCAGCAAACCCTGGCACAGCTGGTGGGGAGCTGCTGCCATCTCCTGGTATCCCGGCTGCTTTTCCCAAGGGCTATTCCTCGCTCCTGTCCCCAATCCCTGCCCCTGGGGCCACCTGCCTTCCCCCGGCACCGAGGCAATGCCACCCCCCTGCAAACAGGGCATCGTGTGGCAGCGTTTCTGAGCCGGCACAAAGGCAAATAAAGCGTGTGACACGGGGACAGCTGAGCTCCTGCCGTGGTCTGGGCTCCGGTCCCACCCAGGTGAACCCTGTCCCCTGAGCTGTCACAAGTGTTTGCGCCTCGGGGCTGATGTCTGTCCTCACACCAGAGCTGCCACTGAAACGGGTCCCTCTCCCTTTCCCACGCACGGGTTTGGGATTGTAGTGGAAACACCAAGAAACCATCCAGGGAGGAGTGCAGTGGGACATTTAATGCAGCTTTCTCTCCAGAAAGGCTCTGCAGACATAAAGAGAGCACAGGAATGACTCTGGTCCAGGCAGTGACAGCACAGACCTTGTCTGTGTTTGGGGGAGAGGAGGCAGGAAAACCAGTCACTGCCCTGCAGACCCTCGAGCTGCAGGGAGAACAAACCCCCGGGTGCTATTTCTCCTCCCTCTTGTGATGAAGGATCATTTTGGACCATTCTTGGGCTGTGCATGGTGCAAACCAAGAGACTCCCAGTGACCTCTGCACCTGGGCTCTCTCCTCTCTGCCTTCGGGAGATCTTTGCATGAGCAAATCCGCATTTGCATTAGGATGGGACAAGCCTGTTGCTCCAGAGGTTCCGTGTCCCCAGGTGCTACACACACCCTGCAGCCTTCCAGCACCTCGGGATGCAATTTGGGGCTTGTTTTGTCTCTTAAGCTCTGCCGACCTCTCCCTGCCTCCCCGGGCAATCCCACCCTGCAGCATCAGCTGCCAAGGGAAGCACCCTGTGGGCTCAGGGCAGGAGCAGGGGGAGCTGGGGGGGTGGCACAAGGTCAGTGTCATGGGAAGCTGCACCTGTAAATCCCACTGGAGGAGGGGACGGCGGCTCAAAGCTGAACCTGAGAAAGTACAAAGAAGCCATGGAGGTCAGGGTGGAAAATTCCCTCGTTAAACTGCTCCCTTCAGGGAGGTGCCTTTCTGCAAAGTGTTTGCCCTTCAAACCAGAGTCCTCCTCCCCTGCCAACTGCCAGGGCCAACCTGCCCTCCCTCCCTGCAGCCCCTCTGATGGGGATTACAAGGGGGCTTTTAGGACTTCATCCCTGCAGAGAACAGTCCACCTTTCCTTATTCCAGCCTGGATAAAGCCCCCCCAGGGCTGACAGACTGGGATAAAGCCCTCAAAGCCAAAGATTCCTTCTGCTGTCTGTGGGAAATCCCATGCCATGCCAGAGCCTTGCTGGCAGAGGACCAGGACTGAGGTGTTTCCCTGCAGCAAACCCAGGACACGTGTGGGGACTGGCAGCCTCCCAGCTCCCTCCTGATGCAAAATGCATTCCAGATCTAATTTGCAGCTCCAGCAAGCCCCAAGGCCCTGCCTGCCCTGCTCCCTCCCCTCTCTGTTTTTCTCTCCTGTGCTGTATGGAGGCAGGGGATGGTGTTGCAGGGCCCTCCACCTGCTTTCTGGGAGCTGCTGTGACCCCAAAGCCCCTGCCCAGAGCCCATCCCAGCAACTCACCCCACACCAGGAGCAGGACAAGGAAGCCCTTCCAGCCAGCTCAGCAGTTCAAGCAGTAAAAATCCCTTCATCCTCCATCTACAAAACACACTATTTGCAAAACAGGCCAGTAAATCTCAACTGCACCGAGTTCTTCACGCAAAGCAAATAAGGAGCTCAGAACAAACACACCTCTCCTTGCCCTGAGCTGGGCAGAGTCCACTTTGTGCCAGGCAGGGCCAGCAGCCAGGGAGAGGATGCCCTGATGTACAGTGTAATTGCAGCACAGACCAGCCTGTCCCATCCAGCACCAGGAAAGGGAATATAGAGAACTCCCTGTCCTTGCTTTCCTCAGCACCCTGCCCTGGCCCTGCCTTCACCTCTGCTCGACCCAAAGGGTTTTGCCTGCAGCAACCACAGAGCCAGAGAGAGCCTCCTCCAGTCTGGCTGTGACTCAGGTTTCCCTGCTCCAGAGCAGGTGGTTTTGTACAACTGTTTATTCTCTGTCACTGGTGCATTTTGCCAAAAAGACACCCCCTCCTTTGCCATCCCCTCCTGGGGAGCTGCAGGTGGGAGGAGGTTCCACTTTCCCAGCTTCTGGTCTTCCCCAGGATATTCCCTCTCAGCCAATATGCTGAAGGGTTTCACTTCCATTCCTGAAGCAGAGCCTGGAATTCCAAGTGCTGCCGTTCACCTGGGGACTCCACTCCTCCACCCACAAACAGGAATATTCATTTAACTCATTCGTTCCACCGACACCCAAAAAGACAAGACAGGGAAGGAAGCACACACTTGTGCCAGCAAGGAGAGACACAAGGAGAGAACTCCTGTCTGCTTGCCAAGAGGGAATAAAAGCCCGAGTCATTCCATCTGCTGTAACACTGGTAGTGTGGTTGGGAGCCAGGGAACCCCCCCCAAACCCTCCTGAGTCCCTGAGGAACAGACAGAGCCCAGGGCTGGGTTGTTCCCCAGAGGCTCTGTTTACTTTGGCACCTGCAAACCAGGTTTTGGAGCAGCTCCCAGCCCAGCCAGGGCCACATCCTGCCTCCCTGGCTCTGCTCCTGTTCCAGACAGAGGAGACACGAGGTGTGCTGGGCTCCTGCTGCACCATCAGGGGCCTGGAGCTCCTTGGGCTGCTTTTGGATGCTGCTCTGAGCTGTCAGCTTCTGCTCCACCCACCCTGCTGCTCTGTCCAAAGATTTTGGGCACTTTGGAAGCTCAGACTCCTTGAGAGTCCTGTGATTCAAATGCTTCTGTAACACAAGTGAGTGTCCCACAGTAATTCCTACATCCTGCCTTTCCTCCATGGCCCTTCACATCCCTCTGATCTGCTTCATTACATGGGCTTATCCCTGGCTAAATGAGTGGCTATGAAGTCACCATTTGGGATAAAAATATTAATTTTATTGCATCACAAAACTCTCCTTTTGACAGTTTTCTGGCTGTATCCCCTCCCCAAGGCCTCAGCTCCCACCTTCCCACAGAAGTTCAACATCTAGAACCGATGAGGAACAAAACTGAAAAGCCCCAGAGTGCAGATCCTGTAATAAACATCTCACTTCCACCATCCCTGACAAGAAGCTCTTTAGCCCTGGGTAAGTTTTTGTAGCAGAGTCTTCCTCGTTATATTTGTGACACGATCCCATCCTGCCTTTTCTTTTCCAAACTGAATTCTCTCTGAGAGGCCTCACATGCCCAGTTTCAGCCCAGCTCCAGTGATGTGCCACTGAGTCACCCCCACCACCCAAACCATGGTACAGAGCTTTTGCAAGGAGCCTTTATATGAAACTGCCCGGGGCAAAGTGTCACAAGTGAAGTTGTGCTTGCAAAATCCCCTGCTTCCATTTTCCCCATTCCATGTGCTCTCAGATTGCTCACACACTTCCCATGTTCCTTATGATGCTTCCAGAAAAGCATCATAAAAGGGTGGGGAGGAGCATTCCCTGTTTCCAGGAGACTTGCAGCCTGAGGAACTTTTGAGGAACTTTCTCCTGCTTCTCTGCATGGGGGGGGACATGCAGAGCCCTGAGCTCAGCCCTGTGCTGTCCCTGGGCATCAAAGCCCAGAGAGGCTCCAAGAAGGGCAGAAGGCAAGGACAAAACCACAAGGAAATGAGGCTCTGCAGGAGCATTTGATTCTGTGAACTTAGCAAGCCAAAAAAAAAATCTCCAATTCTCATTTTCTCCACACTCTGCATTAGGGTCAAGTTTACCTCCAACCACCAGCATCACTGAACAGGTATCAGCTCTTCCAACACATCCTCTCTTTCCCTGGCTCTTATTTTGCTTGTCCTGAACTCTACTATTGTTTTTCTCACAGTTGTCCAACATTTGACACACCAGTTTGTTTCTAACCCTTCAGGCACTGGTGGGATGGTGAGACCCACCTGGCTGAGGTGCTTTGGGGCTGGACCAAGAGAAGATGAGCCCAGGGAGGGAAATCCAGGCCTCCCACTCACCCAGCACCAGTGACTCAGCAGCACCAGGGAGGAGGTGGATGAAGTGGGCTTGGCAAAACTGGAGCATGAGGACATCCAAAATGCCTCCAGGAGCTTCCTGTGGGCCAGGGATACACCAGGAGGGCTTCAGATGGGATATTGGAGAAAAAGGTTGTCACTGAAAGAGTGGTCAGGCATTGGAATATGTTGCCCAGGGAGGTGGTGGAGGCACAGTCTGGATGTGGCACTTGGGGACACGGTTTAGGGTTGATTATGGGGTGATGGCTGGACTGGGTTGGTCTCTTCCAACCTTAACGATGCTGTGATTCTGTGATCTGCAGGTACAAGGCAGACGAGGGGGGACAGAAAGGCCATTCCCTCCTCGTTTTTGGGATGCAGCTCGTGTGGAGTGCCTGTGCTCTCAGCGTGTTGCTCCCTCTGATTGCTGGAAATAACTGCCCTCAGCACAATTATCCCTGGAGTGATCTCGATTTCAGGGAAACTGCTGCAGGATCATCACCTCTAATTGCTGGGTGTCGCTCTGGGTTTCGCTCTGCTCTGTAGCTGCTCTTCCTTTCCCAACGAGGTGGAAGGTGAGAGGGACAAACCCCTCCTGCCCTCGGGAATGGGGAAGTGCTCCCGTGTCCCAGTGCCCCCAGCTCTGCCCTAACAGCACTTGCAAAACCAGCCTCGACATCAGCCAGTGGCCTGTGGGGAAAATGGGGAAATCCAGGCAAGAGGAAGGAGAGAAAAGAGAAACTTGATCTTCTTTTTTTCGTGTGTTGTTGGAGGGATACAGACAAAGTGACTCGAGAAGAACCACGGACGTGATCTGCCCCTCCCAAAATGTTGTGTTTGGTGGTGAAGGGCTGGGGAAGGGGGTTCAGAGAGACCATCCTTCCACAGGCCCTTCACCATCCACCCTTCTCCAAGCAGGAGCAGAAGCTGTATTTGAACACAAGGATATGCTCCACCTGGGTCTTCCACACTTTCTGGGACTGTTTGACCTCCAAGAGAAGCCAGGACCAGAGCTGGAAAAAGGACTGGATGCTGCTCCACGTTTCCAGATCAGGGGCTTCTGCAAGAGGTTCCAGGACTGTGAACAGGCAGGCACAGCCCAGTGTTCCCCATGCAAGGGCAGCTCAAGGGACACAGACCTGATGTGCAGCCCCTGAGCTCCACAGTGATGTCCCCACTGTCCCTCTGGGCCCCTCACAGCTGGTCACCCCCTACTTTTCATCAGCTTTCAGGTAGAAGGAAGTGATCTCTATTTGTGAAACCTCCCACCGGGGTGTGTGCCCTGAGCTGGATGGGGCGGAGGAAACATTTGCATTTACCTCATCAAAAACCCGAGTATAAATAGGCTGGGGAGTGTGAGGCTTCCTCAGTTCCTGGGTGCAGGTGAGTGGAGATATCCCAGTGGACCATGGCATCCCTCCCCTTCCTGGCACAGCTCCTCTTCCTGGGGGCACTGGTTGTCCCAGCACAAGGCCAGACAGCGAGGTGTGACGAGCTGGTAAATGCCACCACGGGCAATTTCTCGGTGGCAGTGACCCCCGAGGTGTACCAGGCAAACACCACCTACACAGGTAAGCCACCTCTCCAGCTCACAGCCTTCCCACTGCTCAGAAACCTCCCCAGCCCAGCTGCTTTCTGGAGTCTTGTGGTGTTCTCAGATGTGTTTAAACTGTGTGAGGTCTGATACTCTTTTCCTGGTTTTTTTCTGGTTTGTTTTCTTCCATTTCAGGCAGGAGATAGACAAACAGCACTGCTTGTTGCCTCTTTGTTGTTATTTCATGTTCATGTCTGCAGGGTCAATCCTAAATTCTCTTTAGTTACTCTTTTCTCCCTTAATCTTTTTGCCTGAACTTGCACAGAAGGACCTGAATGCTATTGGAAACACAGAATTTGGGGGGAAGTTGTTTTGTGGTTTTGTTCCCCTTCCTTCTCTCTGACAACTTGCCCTCTCCAGTGGCAATGGCTGTAAAGACAAAGGGGAAGAGGTTACTTTGATGCTGACAAATATTCAGCATCAATCATAGAAAATGGCTTTTCAGGCTCCAAAGGATGTAGCCTGACCCTTTTTGATCCCTGCCAACAAATCTCCCTTTGCCCTGAGGTCCAGCAAGACCTAAATGCTGAGAAAATAGAGGATAAAACACACCCTGATCCCTTCCTGCAAGGCAGTGCTGGTGCGAATTGGCACAAATTCCTTCAGCTCTCACCCAAGGAGCTACTGCAGTCGGTTGGGTTTTTTTCACAGAGAATTGTTTTGTTCACTGCTGTTATTTCATTTTTTTTAAGCACAGAACTGATGTTTGAGCTGCCTCACATCAGCTCCTGTAGCTTCTCACAGTCCTGGCAGCCTTTTTTTTTTGGAAGGAGTCCTGCCCTGGGGGTGCTGAGGGGCAGGAGGGCCATGGCAGGGCAGCACTCACAGCCTCCTGAGCTGCCACCACCCCTGGGCAGCCTCTTGCCCCTGGCAGGCAGCTCCTCTTGCCTTCATCTGGTCTTGTCCAACTTCTGCTCGTGACAAAATTGTGACCCAGAGCAGCCCAGGGAGCTGGGAGACACCGAGATGTGCTGAGGAAAGGCTGAGGCACAGCCAGCTCTGGGCTGAGGGCTGCCCAAAAGTTTGGCCCCTTGAATTTTCCCACCCCTTTGCCATTTGTATGGAATCCAGGGCAGGTTTTCGCAGAGGGGTTTATCACGGGTAAACAACAGCAGGGGCTGATCCTGGTGAAGAAAGAGCTTCTCCTCCTCTATTCCCTGCCTGGGGAGGGGGCAGATAAGGGGGTTCTTCCTCCTGTGCTTGGGGGAGGACTGTGGTAAATCCCCTTCTCTCTGCACTGAGGGAGCAAACACTGAAACCCCCAAAGCATCGGGCTCTTCCACAACAGGCAACTCACTTTGTTCCCTTGCTCTGTTCCCAGTCACAATCAACAGCACTGACCAGTCCACAGAGCAGTATTTACTGCAAGCCTTGACCCCACAGAACGAGTCCCTGGGCGAGTGGGTGGGGGTGACCACGGCGAACTGCACTTCTGGGGACACGGCAGCGCTAAATGCCACTCAGAACGAAGCAAACTGGACATCTCCAGGCGGAAACGTGTCTTCTGTGCAAATAAGGTGAGATACACCCCACCCGAGCACCCAGCTGGGGCAGTATCTGTGTGAGCTCGTGACAACACCCAAGAGTCAAATTTCGGGCACTTTCTCCAGATTTTTCCCTTGAAAACACCCAGGAAACATTTTCTGCAAAGGCAATATCCAGAGGGTGCCCATTAGGAGGGATGTGGATTAGTCCCATGGAAATGAGTGGGTTGAACAGCCCTCACTTCCATTAACTCTAATGGAGCTGCATCAGTGGGAAATATTTGTCAAAGGAAACCAGAGCCATTAGTGTGATGGGCTTTATCTGAGGGAAGGAAGAACACAAGAGTTCCTGACAAGAGTGATTCTAATTACAAGGAGCAGATGGTCACAGTTAATTGCCACCCTCTTTCGAGGCATCCCTATCCCATCCAAAGGGCAGGAAAGCAGCAAAGGGCGATGGAGAAACAGTTTCAGACGTTAAAAATACAAAAAAAAAGTGTTGTATGGCTGGAGGGCAACATAAGTGAGCTCAGGGTGACTCCAGAGTTCTTTTCATCTGTTTTCGATGCCCCTTTTATATCCCTGGGTGGGTCTATATGAGACACTCAGCTTCTCTTCTTTGTTTTCCTCTCTGCAGGGCATATGTCACCTTCACTGATAAAACCACCCAGTTCCAGATTGTGTGGCTGAACAGAGGTAAATAATCTTCAGCTCCAACAGCGGGGGAAGGACACACCAAGCAAGGGCTTCACTTGTGCTCTGGGGCTTGGGGAGAGGGGAAAGATGGACTCAAGGTGCCTCCAGCTGGAAATATCCCATATATCCAATAGTCAGGCAAAACACAGAGGGTTTTCAGGCTGTAATGTTGAACTGAAAACCTTTTTCAAGCTTCCTTTTTGCTTTAAGGGACACCAAACAGCTACAACCAGAGGACAGGGTTAGTTATTTCTGCAGGGACTGGCACAGGCTTCACCCCCTGTTTGCTCTGCCATGCAGATGGGAAGTGGAAATTGTGGCTTTGCTGCCACAGATAATGTTTGTGGTACTCAGAGATTCCCCCTCCAGAGGCTGATGATGGGATATATGGGTTTCACCCCCCATTTCTGTGAGATCAGAGTTAAATGCAGGTCTGTATCTAATCAACCCTGGGGGTTTCTTTCCATTTCAGAACCAGAAACAACCACGTCACCACTCACCACCAGCCACAATTCCGTCCCCACGCTCCAGAGCAGCTCCTTCTTCATAGCTGTGCTTCAGCTGCCCCTGCTCTTTGCCATCAGCAGGCTGCTCTCCTAGAAGGCAGAAGAGAGGATGGCCCAGCTGTGCTGCCCTTTTCCTCCTCGGGAATGGGAGGGCAGGCAGCTCATCTACTCAGGAGAACTTCTGCCCCGTGTTAGGATGACAATTGCACTTGTACATTGAATTATGAAGGTCTATTCGGCCCCCAAGCTGATCGTCCCCTCACTCCCCTCGGCCAGGGCCAGCAGTCTCAGCGAGGTGACACAGCCCAGGGCAGGGCACACATCCCTCTGTCCTGGCTTTTCACTGCAGGAGTCGCTGCCTCCCTCATCTCCTGGGATTCTGGGAAGCACGAAACAGCGTGGGAACCCCCGGAGAGGGACCAGCTCCTCCTCTCCTCGGGGCACCACATCTGCTGAGAAGCTCAAGGAGGCTCTGCTTGAGGCTGTGCAGCCTGGGATGTGCCCTCCGAGCACCCTGAGTGCCTCCTGACAGCCTGGCACATCCCCCAGACTCTGGGAATCGAGCCTGGGAAGGGAAATTGTGGGTTTGGGGCTCCCAGGTCTCAGGCAGTTTAAAAGCTCTGCAGGAGACCCCTCGCCAGGACAAGCTGGAGATCCTGCTGGCAGGGCATCCTCCACAAAGGCCTTGGGAATTTATGCTCCATGTTGTAATCTGGTCCAGCATCCCCTCAAGTTTGTTATTTCAGGGGATGACATAAAGTTTCTCTGTGTTTTGTGTTTTTTTCTGGCTTTCTCCAATGGCAGGGGGGGTGTTTTTTGTTCTTGTTTTTTAATCAACGGCTGATTTTGCTGTATGGGCCACTGAATGTCTTGATTTTATTGTTATTGTTTGTATTTTTATACGGATAAAGTTTATTTAGAAATTTTCAAATTTCTAAATAAAAAATTTAAAAATAAATTATTAAATAAAATATAAATTAAATAAAAAAATTCAAACTTCTGGAAAGTAAATTTTCTTAAACTGATCTAAATAAATTAAGGAGTGGAAGTTGGTTCTTGCACCTTACATTATTTCCTGGCTTCCTGTGATGGGGGTGGGGGGTTGAAATGATTCTGAAATGTGAAATGATGTGAAATATTTGGCTTTGCTCCCATAGATGAGCACATAAAGAAACAAAGAAAGGTGAGGCCTGTTCACTGCAATCCTGGACAGGGTGACCCAGAGGCTTTTTGGAGGGGAGGGTCAGAAAGACAACCCTGCCCCACTAATCCTCTGGCTGTTTCCTCTCCAGAAGACTGAACAAATCCTAACAAGGAAAGGGGCTTGAGAACTTGAAACAGGAAAAAATCATCCCTGACCAACTGTATTTCTCAGCCATTCAGACTTCAGGGGTGGATTAAGAGGGATATTTTTAATTCCTACAGCATATTAATAGGTAAAACTAAAATATTAACGAGTGCAAAGGCTGCTTTTGCTCTAAAGTGGGAGCACTTCACTCAACTCTGTCGCTTGTTCAGATTGTCTCAATCTCCAAAATCCATGGTTTGCATCAAAAACCGAATAAAATTCCTCATGCCCTCAGGGTTCTCAGTGCAAGTGTGAATTTCACTTGTTTCACACAAATTTCCACTTATTTTCCTGTTTCCTGATGGGTTTGTAAAGTCAGAAATCCCAAGCACAATTCCACTGATGGAATTTTAACCACCCAGTGCCTGCAGTGATGCACTAATGGAATGTTTCTGCAGAATTTAGGACGAATAAAGTTTTAGGGTCCAGCTTTTCAAATTGGCATCTGTTTAGCAGGGAGGGTAATTAGCAGAGACAGGATATGGTTTATCTCCTGCTATTGCCATGCACAACACACAATAAAATCCTAATTAGTGCTGTAAATTACTGTTCAATTTCGATCTCATTGTTGATCCATCTATCTCCTAACATTACAGCCTTGGATAATATATATAAAATTACTTTTAAACATCCTTGTGGCGACTCCCATTTAGCAGATTATGTGTGAGCTCAGGACACGCAGAGATGCTCCAAAGGGGACTCCTGCTGCTTTGTCCCATTGATGAGCCTCAGCAGTGGCATTTTCATTAACTTTTACACTATTCAGCAGCAAATGCTGCCATTTCCTTTTATGCCCCTGTCTAATTTCCCTGCTAAAAACTTATTTCACAAACATAACCAGGAAAGGGAGTGTAAAAGGACTGTGTTGTGACTGGGAATTTGAAGCCAACATATGGAAATTCTCTTGCTTCAGCAGGAAGGGAATTAAGAGTGAGGCCAAGAGGCTCCAAGCAGCGGGTAAAGGACATTGCTGAGACTAAAACATGTGAGGGGAAGGAAAATAAAATGGAATCTGGCAGGGACTGCTCTGCCACAGAGGCAGAGAAGTTCTGAGGGTCCCTCAGCTCAGCTCTCAAACCCAATTCTTTCACCTCTATGAAATCCTGAGTTAACCATCAGTAGAAAGCTTTTACCGGGAAGTACCGAGCTTTAAAACACTGATTAATCATTAACAGAGCGATTACAGCTGGATGAAGCTCCGTTAAAAATGTTTCCACCCTTCCACTGATTTCCTGTAGTCCCCGAAGTTTTAGTGGCTGCTGTGATATCCCAGCTGATGGAAAGCACCTCAAAAAAACCCAGGAGAACCGCCCCAACTGCCCGGAGGACAGATTTGTCATTGCAGACAATGCCCCGGGCATCAGAGGAGAAAGGGCATCGCTCCTTCTGGGAGCAACACAACAATCGGGGTTAAATCTTCTTAATTTACAGCACAGCAACACCCCACTGCTGCAGGAGGAGATGTAGTTGGAGCCCCGGGGCTCATTTTTGGCTGCACCCACCCCTTTCTGGGGGAAATATGGCACAGTTCACTCAGCAGCCCCCAGGGAGGGACAGGGATAAGAGGAGAGAGGCAATTCCTACCCATCTGGAGCAGCAACGTTTGGACAAAATTGCTTAGTCCTTTGCCACATCCACAGATATTTAGGTGTCACTATCAGAGCGGGCACTGAATTTTCCACAAAGCATTCCAGCAGCGTGTGAATAAATAAAAATCCCACCCCTGGCACAATAAAAGCCTGTTCTCCCTCCCATCCCAACGACTCTGGTCGCTCCCAGCCACCCACACCCAGGGCAGTAAAAGCAGCAGTGCAGTGGGCAAACATCTGAGCTCACCAGTGCCACGGCCTCAAGAAACCAGCTGCCCCTGCAGGCTGCGATCCTCCCTCCTCCCTCCCAGCCCTGGACTCCAGGACACAGGACAAATAATTCTCATTGAAGGGGGAGCCATAAAAAGCTCCTTGACCCCCCCGAACACTTGTTCTCCTCAGCATCCCCACGTTCCCCAGTGCTCTGCTTCCCCTGCACGAGGAAAGGGGTGCAATTAGAGCCAGGGATGGAGCAAACCCCTAATGAGCTTTACAGCACAGTTCGTAATTAGTGGATGGACTAAATGATGTCTGCAGGAGGAGGGGACTGTGCCAGGGGGTCCCTGGGCTTCCTCTGGTCTGTGTCTCCCTGGAAAACGAGGGACGTGCAGTGAAAAACTGGGAAAACGTTGGGAATTCTGTGGCAGAGACAGGGATGGACCTTCTCCCCTGACAGCCCCCAGCTCTGCTCACTGTGACCTTCCCGACCCTTCTGCTCCCTGTTGCCTCATTCCGGCTCTTGTTCCCTCCCCAGGCACTGCCAGTCCTTGGCCCCAAAGTGGGCAGGGGTCCCGTGAACCCCCTGGAGCCTCCCCTGCCTTCCAGGCACTGCACACACCCCAAGAAATTGGGAATTGTGAGATCCAGGTGGTTGTGTGAACTCAGGACTCCTCGGCAGCAGCAATGTCTGGATTCTTTATGAATTCCTTCATTGTTGGGGCTACAATGAGCTGTAAAAAGCAGCCCAGGGAGTGGCACCTTAAGCCTGAGTGGCAGAACTTGGCTCAGACTCTCTGTGTAAGGATGTCCCTTGTGCTCTGTGCTCGTACAGAATTTCAGGTGGGGAAAGGATCAACCCTCACTCTGCCAAAAGCTGCAGCTGAACCCACAGTTCCTCCTGTGGTCACAGTGCTTCCAGCACAGAAAGGAGAATATAGGCTTTTCTCCTTGCCCTGAGAATGCAGAATGAGAAAATGTTCCCTAAAAAATAAATTAACAAAATTAAAGCTGCTGTTAAGTTTGATCTCTGCAGCCTCAAACTTTACTTTTTGACAGAACCAAATGGTCACATTGGCTGATGCATTAAAGGCTCCTCATTCACTCAGTCCCTGCCCTGGCACTGCTCCTCTTGTATAAAACCTGGTGATTTATCTTCCCATGTGACAGGAAGGCAGAACTGGGTCTTTCCTCAGTCCCTACCAAACCCAGCTCAGCACTTTCCTGCTCTTCCTGTCATCACTCTGCTCCTCACATTTACAGGCACCAAAGCTGCAAGTCCTGCCCCTCCAGCAGCAATCCTGGGGCAGCTCTGACCTTCCCACCGCACCTGAACAGCTCCCTGCAAACCATTCCATCACTCAGGAACTCACTTACAGCACAGAGGTGCTGCATGTTTAATTATGTGAATTCATTCTCTCCTTGTAAACCCTCCCTCCCCAAGGTGGGAATTTGGTTCCTGCTGAGAATTCCCTACATGGAGCTCACACACACCTGCAAAGACCCTTCTTAAGCAAGAAAAGGGACAGAATCCAGTCATTTCAATCACAATTCCAGCTCTGATATTGCCAACCCTTTCACCCAAACCACCACCCAGTCAACCAACTTATTTCCATACCCCCAGATCTGCTGATATTTGAACTGGAGAGATCAGAAGAACTGACAGGATCCATCTCCAACATGCACACAGCAATAAACACAACTCTCAGGCTGTTGTGGGACTTTGTCAGGGCTATGTGGCACTGCAGAAAAAGAACAGCAATTTGGGCTATTTTTTTCCTGGCCTAGCAACTGATTTCATGGTAATAAGAGCACTGGGCTGTGCTGTACAGATGTAACAATTTGTTTGCTTGGTCAACAGCTGATTTTCTGTCCTGATAAAGGCACCACATGATATGTTTGAGTCTCCCTGATGACACCAAATGCCTGTGAATCACCAGCAGCAGCTCTCAGCCAACAGGATTTACATCATTCCAGCAAACCACGATGACACACCAGAGGCAGAGAAGCTGCAAAACCTCCCTGGCCAGAGCCCAGCTGAAAAAAACCTGGGTGGTTCCACATCTGGGGGACAAAAAGGGGCAGAAGGGCAAGTGTGTCACCAGTGGGATCCCTTTATGTGATGCACTGAGCCCTCTCTATTTGTGTGACTCTGCAATGAACCTTCAGCCAAATATTCACCAAAGCACCACCCAGAAGGGTGGAAAACTGGAGCTGCCATGGCAGAAGGTTGGAAATCCCTCAGCTCCAGCCTTTTCTTACTTTCTGTTCCCTTTTTGAAGCTCATCCAGGTTTGAGCAAAGATGACTCAAGGAAGGAGCCAGCACAGAATTGTCCTCATGTAAAACAGCCACAATTGAAACAACAAAAAAAAGGCAAACAAATGATTTTTTGGAGCTGTAAATCCCACTTTCTGGCAGAACTGGTGGCTGCAGAGGACACTTTACCCTGAGCCTGCAGCAGAGTGTGGCCAAGGTTAACTTTCAGACAAGGCTCATTAAACCTTTCCAAATGTTTGCTGTTTGCTCCCATTATTCAAATGCCCAATTTCCTTGTAAAGCAAGGGAATTACCACCCTGGTTATCACCTTTTTTTAGTCATATGCACCACAGTTATTCTTCATGGCCATAATTACTCTTCAGGACGTGTCTCCTGTGCTGAGGGAATCACACACAGCACTGTCTGGACAGACACTGTCATCCCATGGCTCCTAAACGGGACAATCACCATTCCCTAATTGCTTTTCCATGCACTTAACTTTCACAGTATGCCTCTCATTCTGGGAATATTCAGAATAATTGGGTTAGTGGTCATTTAAACTCATCTCACAGCCTCGTCCTTCTGTAACACTGAACTCTGTGGATGTTTCACACCAACACATTGCTCTTTTTTGCTCTCCAGTTTGGACTGGAAAGTGCTTTTTAAACAAATAACACTGCTCACTACACCAGTTCCTTGTAGAGCCACAGGAAGAAAGGAGCCTGCAGCACAGGAAATCAAAAGATAAGGAGAATAAAGATAATAAGGCAGTTCTCATTATCAAAAATGCTTCTCTATTTGATCAAGAAGCAAAACAACGCCAAAGCCCACGTTATTAAATATAAATTAATTCAATGTTTAATTAGAGAAAAGTCAAAGCTTTTTGTGACTGGATGTACATTTAGCCACCTCCCCTCTCAAAAGCTGCTTTACTTAACACAGCACAATTACAGATTTCACATCAGCTCAAGGAATGTCTTGAGAAAAATCAGACAAATCAACCAGTTCTGAGAAGCCAAGAGGCTGCACTGCTGCAAGAACTCGTGTGTATTTGTCCTTATGGAACACAAACTCAAGGTTGCAGTGTGGGAAATCCAGCATTAAGCCACTGATGTGACTGTGCTGCAGTTTGTGAGCAGCTGAGCTGCAGCTCATTTCACTCCTCCACGATTGTTTCTTCTCCCTTATAAACAACAACGTTCTGCTCTGTTTCAAACACCTTCACCTTGTACAGAATTCCTGGGGGCAGGAGCTGCTGCAGGTTCTCCCAGATGAACACGGCCACGTTCTCCGTGGTGCTGGGGGGGGAAACGAGCAGAGTCAGAACATCTGGGGCAGCTGGAGCCACCAGGGGCTGGGGGGACTCTGGAGGTGACACCCTGAGGGAAGTGGGGCTGGAAGCACTGCCAGGAACCAGGGATGAGGAGCAGCTGAATGAGCAGGATGTTTGGGATGTGCCAGGTGGGACAGCAGGGCTGGAAGGGGTGGGTGTCACAGGGGTGCCCAACACACAGGTACCAAAGCTGGACCAAGCCTTGTTCTTCTCCCTTCAACCAACCCCATCACCCACCTCACAACCTCAGCGAAGTATGGCACATCCTTATCCAGGTTTTTGTGGTCCAGTGGTTCCATGATTGCCTCCTGCAGAGACAAGTGAGACTCTTGTCCCACTCGGGCCTGAGGTTCCCATAACCCTGCACATGGCACTGGAATGTGCATCCAAACAAAAGGATCCAGCTGTGAAACTCCCACCTGCCTCACAGCACAGAGCTAAAGCATTTGTCTTAAATCATTCCTTCATTTCTTCTTTATTTCCTCCCATCTCCATCTCACCATGTCTCTCCACCCTGGCAGTGGACAAATTGCTAAGCTTTAATCAATTCTCCCAGGGAAAGTGTAGGAAAACAGTGCTGTTACCTGCATATATTCTTTCAGGTCTGTCAGGTTCATAACCATTCCTGAGACTGGGTCAATCTGCAGGGAAAGCAAAAGGGAGATTAGTAGCCTGGCTACACATCCTTATTACCTGTACAACTCACACAGGAGTGATTTGTGTGTGTGCTCAGGTCATCTGAGCCACAAGAAAAGTATCTTGCTGCTGTCACAGAGTTCCAGCTCTGCTGCTGAGATGTTCCCAAAGGCTTGAAACAGCCTGCAAACAACTCCAGTGGTTCCACTCTCCCATAAAAGCTGCCTCCAGGGAGGAACAACTCACTGCAACAGCCCTCAAGCAACGCTCTGGAGTGATGATAAACGGGAAAATAGGCACTAAACTGCTTTGTTGAACAAGCAAGGACAAAACAGAGCCCAGGCTGAGCTCAGGGCATTCTCCCTTCCAGTAAATCCTCATTAGAGACCAAGGGAACAGGACAGCGATTATGGAAAACCTTCTTCTGTAGGGATGTGCACAAACACTCTGGGAAATCCAGGCACTGAGCCCAAATCCAGCCCTGTGGAACAGGGGGACCCACCTCTCCTGCCACCCCGAGGGCCAGAAGGGCTGTTGGTGGCACTCACCTCTCCACGCACCGTCACCACAACTGGAAAACACAAAGCACCAGGTCACCATGATGGCACAAACCTCCAACCAGCCCCACAACCCACCCACTGCTCATCCCCAAGGACTGGGGCAGGGCTCCCAGCACTCCACGGTGGGGCTGGTTTTAATAAAATGAGTGGGAACTCCACAGAACCAATGACTCAGAGTCGCCCAGCTCGCCATGGAAATCCTTCCCCAAGGTGCCTGGAGACACACAAGGCTTTTCCCAGGACAGCCCGTGCCTGGCACACCCAAGGGCAGAGACTCAGGAAGGTGCCCAGCCAACCACCAGACCCTGAGACAGAAGAAGTGGGGGCAGCTTGTAAATCTTCTGACAAAATGGAATAGCAGAGAAGGAGTTGAAGGGATGGAGTGTCTGTCAGCTCTCACAGAACTACAATTGTAAATCAGCTTTAAATTGAGGGACAGGTCTTCATTTCAACATCCTTTAACCTTTCCTGGTAAAGCAGAGGTTTCAGGGTACCTACAATAAGCAGGGGGCCAGTCTAGGAACTGGAGAGGTCTAATTTTATGTGCTCAGAGTGCAGAGAGTGGGGGAAGAACTTGTGAAACCAACATTCAAATAACATTTACAAGCTGTTTAATTTGCATGCCTTTTGCTTAGAAAAATCCTCATTCAAATCACAATGATTTTGCAGAGTGTAAACAAGTAGATTTGATTTATGAAGTGACATTTTGAGATAAATATTTATTATCTATTCAGCTGAGTGGATTGCAAATCCATGTTCAACCCCCTGCTGCTGAGGTTTCCTTCTAATTCCTAAAAAAAACCACAAAACCAGCCATAAAAACTGCATCAGATTGCAGAGACAAGAGTAGCCCAGCTCTCCCAGGGGTTATTCCCACCCTGAGCAGCCTCTGCCCCTGAGTGAGGATGGAAGTCAACTCCTTACCTTTATAGTTGTGTCCATGGCCATTTGGATTGTTGCATTTCCCAAACAGCTTCAGGTTTTCTTCATCACTCAGTGATTTACTGTGAGAAAGTCAGACTTGGCATGTCAGGATCCATTCCAGCTGTTCATGGCTTCACTTGCTCCAATTGCTTTCTAGCTCTCCATCTATTCCCTCTCCCAAAGTTAACACACCAGCTTTTCCTACTCAGGAGGCACAAACAAAACCAGAATAGTATTTGGCCCGTGAAAAGATGTTGTTGACAACAGTGAGGTTTTTTGATGTGGGTTTGTATCTGTTTCAAAACATCTGCCTAACACGGCTCTGTAAACCTTCAACAGATGAATAGGGGCCAGAATCCCTCCCAGGGGAAGTGCCTGGAGCAAACTGTGCATGTTGGTATTTGTTACCAATTAACAAAGCTTAGGGAGCTTCTCCAAGAAGTTTTTACAGCCTTTTTTTAGGATGGTTTGCCCCTCTGAATTTTCCCTTTGAAGCAACTCAGGTGCCCGCTCCGAGGAGAGTTTCAGGTCAAGGGAATTCCACAGAATCAGAGTCATTAAGGTTGGAAAAGCCCTCCCAGCCCATCGAACCCACCCTGTGCCCCATCCCCACCTTGTCCCCCAGCCCAGAGTGCCACGTCCAGTGTCCAGTTCCTTGGACACTTCCAGGGACGGGGATCCATCGCCTCTCTGGGCAGCCCCTGCCAAAGCCTGACACCCTTTCTGTGATTAAATTCTTCTTTATGTCCAACCGGAACCTCCCCTGGCACAGCTTAGAACTACATTCTCCTGTCCTACGGCTGCTTCCCTGGGAAAAGAGCGACTCCCACCTGGCTACAGCCTCCTGTCGGGGAGTTCCAGGTCAAGGCGCTCTTTAGGAATATGTCACTTTCCAGGAAAAAACCGCCGCAGATTAGGGAGGCACAGGGAGATGTTCACAAACCGCGAGCGCCCTGCGCCCGGGTAAAACCAGAACTGCAGTTCTTAAACCCACTCGGGCACTGACGGGTGACACCAGGGAAGGAAGGGGCTGAGCCAGGAGAACCGGGAAGCGCCCGGCGCGGGGTCCGCGGCTCCGCGAGGCGCTTCGGGCGGGTTCGGGGCGG
>WEIV01013346.1:17713-52871 GCA_013390005.1 Calyptomena viridis | reverse complement strand
CCCCGGGGATGCTCGGCCCCTCGGTGTCTGTCCCTCGGTGTCTGTCCCTCGGTGTCTGTCCCTCTGTCCCCGCCCGCACCCGGCGCCGATGTGCGGGTGAGCCCCGCGCGCTCCCCGCGATCCGGTGATAGACAGAATCATGGAATGCTGAACGCGTTAGAATGGAGCTTAACCATCACCCCGTCCACTCCCTGCCACGGGCAGGGACACCTGCCACTCTCCCAGGTGGCTCCAACCTGGCCTGGGACACTTCCAGGGATGGGGCAGCCACAGCTTCTCTGGGCACCCTGTGCCTGCTCTGGTTGCAATGACCACAAGGCTGCTCGTGAATCTGTGTGACACCTCCTTTCCACTTCCTACCTCACCAAGAAAAACACCCAAAGCGTTTAAAAAGAGCGGCAATGGCGCCTGGGCTCCATTAAACACATCNGCAGGGACACCTGCCACTCTCCCAGGTGGCTCCAACCTGGCCTGGGACACTTCCAGGGATGGGGCAGCCACAGCTTCTCGGGGCACCCTGTGCCTGCTCTGGTTGCAATGACCACAAGGCTGCTCGTGAATCTGTCACACCTCCTTTCCACTTCCTACCTCACCAAGAAAAAACCCCAAAGCGTTTAAAAAGAGCGGCAATGGCGCCTGGGCTCCATTAAACACATCCTTAGCATCGTTGTGCTGCCAGTGGGTGACAGGCTACAGCCGGGAAGTTCCACTGGGGACATGGGAAGTGACACAGAGGCGGCAGGAAAGGAGGCAGGAGTGTGGCGGGGCTGGAGCAGCAGGAACGGGAGGTGTTTGCCATCTAGTGGCTTTGAGCAGCTCTGGTCTGACCTCCCTCTGCCCTCCCACTGCA
This sequence comes from Calyptomena viridis, assembly GCA_013390005.1. NCBI lineage: Eukaryota > Metazoa > Chordata > Aves > Passeriformes > Eurylaimidae > Calyptomena > Calyptomena viridis. The sequence goes on along the minus strand of WEIV01013346.1, from coordinate 52,021 downwards.
GCAGCCCTGGGGTACCACCTTTTCCTCTCCCTTGCCTTTTCCCAAGACCTGTTAGGAAGGTGAAGAAAGGTCAGAGACAGAGACCCCAGAGCACAAAGGCTCATTTTTTTGCTCAAGGAAATGGTTCAAAACATTCTCCAGGCTTCTCGCAGTGAAGAAATACAACAAGTCCTTAAGCCAGGATGGGAATCCATTCTCCTGAAGTCTTTTCCCAGTGTTCTTCCAGGCAGAGCCTGCAGGTGAACTGCTGCAGAAGGCTTCCCTCAGCACAGATACCCACCCACACCCCAGAGTTTAACAGCTGGAAAAGCCTGGATGAGGGTTGGAATTAGATCTGCTCTGCTTGAAGACCAAAGGGATACCAAGGCCCCAGTGGAGCTGTGGTGTTTCATACTGGTTTGACCTGGGAGAAGGGCAGGAACTGTGAGCCCTCAGAGCTGTGTCCAGCCCTGTTCTTTAACTGGTGGAGATGGGTCTGTGCATGTCTACAGGCCCAGGGCAGGGCAGGGGAAGAGAGGAAGAAACTTGCCAAGGTTTTATTTGAGGGCATTGCTAATGTACAGAGAGAAGCACAAATACAGCTTCTGTGAACATCTGCATCTGCCTTCTGGAGTTCTCTGAAGGCAGGCTGTGTGCAACGGGGGTGACATCAGTGACATTACATCCCTTCACTGGGCCCACCTGTTCCAGGCTGGTTTTACTCCTCTGCTTTACATATTTCAGCCAAAGTCACTGCCCTGAGCATCGATGTTCCCTCCCCTTAGAGCACATTGCTGCCAAAGGCAGGTAAAGGTTATTTTAATTTCCATTTTGCCCCTTGCAAGCCTCACACATGGCACCCTTTGTGAACTGCTGCTAGTTGGTCTATCAGGATAGCAAAGAAAATTAAGGTAAAGCAGTGGGATGTTTGGAGTGGAGTGGCTTCTGCCTCCCTCTGCCCTTTGGGAACACAGGAGTAACTCAGAGGTTATGAAGAGAAAAAGCAGTTCCCTCATCCCAGACATAATGCAGAGGTGGGAGGCAAAAGCAGCAGAGGTTTCAGTGGGAAGCAAAGATGCCATGGAATCCATAAGGCATTTGCACTGGGACTTCTGCTCGCCCCAGTTCTCTGAAGGTCTCTGCATCCAAGACAAGCAGGAAAGCACTTCGGTTCTGCAGGATGAAAAGAAAGCCACAATGAATGTCCAGGCTGAACTTCATTGCACTCTCCAGCCTGTTGCACACGAGAGAGCCCAAAGGTAGAGCCAGGCCTAACAAAGCCTGGCAGACAGTTGGCCAGGAGCTCTGCTGTCACAGGAGCCACTCACTGACATCCCAAGGGACAGGGCAAAGCCTTACACCTTGGGGAGCCAGGAAATATCTGCCAGAGAGCCTCCAACTCAGTTCTGGGGTTTGAAAGGTTATCTAATGTTGTGTGACTTTGACAAAGCACCATAAGTTACCTCAGTGGGGGAGACCACAACAGACAAGATGACTCCACTGTCCTCTGCCGTGGCATTAGGCACTGGCACAAACACAGGCTCTGATGGGTAGGATCCATCCTCCTGCCAAATCTAGCAAGCACAGGAACATATGGAGGAGTTGCATTTCGTTAATACTTGTCTACTACAGTTAGCAGAGTTGCAAGTTACAGTGCTCCCCACAAAGGTACCCAGGGATACTCTGTGCTCCAAGACATTTTAATTAATCCTTTTCATTCCAGGAGTGTGATGTTGCCATCCTCTCCTGCTTGGTAAGTGTGCCATGTTCATAAGGTGAGAGATGAAATTAGGAATCTCATCCCAGACCCCTTGGACAAAGACCCCTAAAGCCCCTAATAAATGATGTATTTTCAAAGCTAGTTCAGTGGAGTGACTCCCATTGCTGGGGGGGAAAAAAAAAAAAAGATAATTTGACTTCACCTTGAAATTCTTGGTCTCCACATCAACCTTGATCAAGGAATCTCCAACCAAATGCCCAAATCCACACCCGTAGAAGAACCGGTACCTCCTCCCGTTGTACCCAGAGTAGTTGATCTGGGGGAACTCCAAGCCCCCAACCTTTTCAAAGCCCTCGGGGTGGAGATTCTCATGTGTGCACCAGACCTGGAAGAAAGATGCATTCCCTGAGTGTTGGTTTAGCTCTGCCAGGGCAGAAGTCCTGGCTGGTCCCACCACCTTTGTGGAGAAGTGTTTGAAGAGCTGGGAAGACAGTGGCACAGGATGCCAAGTGTTGCACAGCCATGTAAAACCTCAGTACATACCTTGCCATCTGCTTCTTTCACAGCCCTTGCCAAGGTATAAGGCAGTGGGTTCAGGTTTTTCCCCACGGGTGTGTCTGAATCCACATTCAGTGGGAGAACAAAGCGCCGAGGGAAAGCTCGGGAGATTGAGGCATAAACCTGTCACAAAGGCACAGGGATGGAGAGAGGAGACATTTCAGGCTGCATGCATTTCTGGGGAGCAATTCTGAAGTTTTAGACATTCCTCCCACCCCTGAAATCTTTTTCTTACATGTTTTACTAGGTTCTTGTAGGGTAAAACATATTATAGAAAGGAGAAGTTCTCTGCATGTTCCAGTACTTTGCAGTAGAAAACAAAAAAGCAATTAAAAGGTCAGCATTGCTCTTACAGTAATTAATGCTGAGTCGGATATGCAAATCACTCCATTATCCTCCAAATCCAGCACTGAGACATATCCTACATTGTATTTGCTTTAGTTAGAACAGACTTACACTGCTCCACATCACTGTGTGGAGAAGTCTCCTTCTTCTCCAGATAATAAGGCAAGCAGGAGACTCTTGTACCTCAAACTGTACCTCAGTTCAATGCCTGAATTTCCCCTTCAGGATTTCCCTCTTCTATTTTCAGATACACATGGATTCATGCTTGGAAGTCCAGGGGAATGATGGATGTAAATGGGGAGCAAAGGGAGAGCAAACCAGGAGCTCAGTGTGACAGACATTCAGCACAAGAGGAATAATTCCACCACTACCACTGAAGTTCTGTTCAATCCCAGTTTAGAACCCAACACTCTCCCATATATTAAACCTTCTAAATAAAACAGATGACAATGACCCTGCTTTGGTGTTTTTCAGTTACTCCAACCTGTAACTCACCAGGGCGATGCGAAACTTCACTTTAATCACACGTGTTAATCCTGAAACCTTATTTTCAAAGCTTTTATGGTTCATTTGAGCACAGTGAAGTGGCTGAGGAACTCTGCCAGACAAAATACAGTCCAGTGAGCAAGCAAAAGCACCAAGAATGGTTCAGGGAGAAGGGACCAGTCATGCTCAGACATGCCTTGGGCTTCCCATGTGGTGTGAGCTGCAGATTCTGTTCTGAAATGACTTGTACTCCTCTTTCTGTGTGTGTGTGGGCAGTTGGATGGTTGTGCTCCTTGTCAGTTAAAGAACGTGGGGGTTGGAAACACATGCCTAGTGTTGGCATAAGGACACCTCCAGTCAGATCCAATTCCAGCTGGGTTTGTGCCCAGAGAAGGATGGACAAAAGCTGGGAGCAGTTTGCAAAGCAAATGGTCACATTAACACTGAAAAAAACCCCAACCAACCAAAGGAAAGCGGAACAAAGTGACCTGATGGGGACACAGCTGTAGTTTTCTCAGGTCAGGACTGACTGGGTTCTAGACAGCTCAGAACAGAGGGAGGAAGTTCAGACCTGTCAGGACATGCAGCAGCACGGTGGGTTTCCAATAAACACTCTGCACTACGAGAAACTGAAAGCAGCCCCACTTCTGCCACGTGTGACCTATGCAAAATAATGCCTCTTCCACAGCCTGAAACGGGGCTGCTGCCAGAGCTGGACATGGCAAGTCACTTATTAGAACGTGCTGTGTGAGGTGACTGGGAGGAACAACGCAGGGGTTTCCGTGACATTTGTGTTTCTGTGATTTTCCTAATAAATGCTGCTTTTCTGAAGTAATGCCTTTAAAGAATGGGGTTTCTTTTTCTCCTTTGAGGTCATGCAAAAGCTTTTTTTTTGCATGATTTCGTGGGGGAAAGTATTATTACACAAGCATAAGGAAAATGACCATCATTAAAAACAACGTTTTAAAACAGGAATACATCCTGCTACGTGCTCTGTGTCACACACCAGCTTGAAAAGTTTCAAGAGAACACTCCATGAAGACAAGCTGCTGAGAGAAAAAATTAAATTAATTTTTAAATATATAATTAAAATTAAATTATTCATAATTATATAATTAATTTATAATTATATAATTACAATAATTAAACGGGAAATTAAAATGCCAGATCAATAAATGAGCACTTCTAGTTTCCTTTCCCCAGATCACACCCTTGACCTCGTGGTCCCCCAGGGTGTTCTCCATTCCAACCTGCAGGAAATAACTGAGCCAGCATCAGATCCTGGGGAACAGAGGCAGAGATCTCACCTGATCCAGAGCCTCCCCACTCCTGCGCAGGTTCTGCAGTTTGTACATGGCCAGGCTGGTGCCATCGTCCTGGCAGCACAGGTCCAGCACCACACAGCCACTGTCCTCAAAGGCATTGATCTGGTGGAAGGTGACAAAGGCCTTGGTGCACCACTGCCCTGGCAGCACCTGTGTGGGAGAGGAGAAATGCCAGGACACCTCGGGGTTCTGCCCTCGCCCCCCATTTCAGTCCCCACTCCTTCCTTGGGATTTGGCTGCTGGGCTGGTGTTGCCACCAAAGGGCTGCTGGAGGCAAAACCAGCTGAGGAAAAGCCAAAATATAAAGCAGCTCAGTGCTGTCCTGACTCCATCCCCAGAGCTTCTCTCCCAGGCCAGGACTGACCTTTTTATACCTCACAGACCCCATTTCAGTCCCTCTGCTGGAGTCTCATGAACCCCCAGCTACTCAGTTCTTTTAGGGCTGGCAAAGAATTAATCCACAAAGAGGGAAACATGAAGTAATGCCATTTCTAATGCATTTATAATATCCTAATAAATCTCTACCTGTGCTTTAAAGCCTAAATANCAGCAGCACGGTGGGTTTCCAATAAACACTCTGCACTACGAGAAACTGAAAGCAGCCCCACTTCTGCCATGTGTGACCTATGCAAAATAATGCCTCTTCCACAGCCTGAAACGGGGCTGCTGCCAGAGCTGGACATGGCAAGTCACTTATTAGAACGTGCTGTGTGAGGTGACTGGGAGGAACAACGCAGGGGTTTCCGTGACATTTGTGTTTCTGTGATTTTCCTAATAAATGCTGCTTTTCTGAAGTAATGCCTTTAAAGAATGGGGTTTCTTTTTCTCCTTTGAGGTCATGCAAAAGCTTTTTTTTGCATGATTTCATGGGGGAAAGTATTATTACACAAGCATAAGGAAAATGACCATCATTAAAAACAACGTTTTAAAACAGGAATACATCCTGCTACGTGCTCTGTGTCACACACCAGCTTGAAAAGTTTCAAGAGAACACTCCATGAAGACAAGCTGCTGAGAGAAAAAATTAAATTAATTTTTAAATATATAATTAAAATTAAATTATTCATAATTATATAATTAATTTATAATTATATAATTACAATAATTAAACGGGAAATTAAAATGCCAGATCAATAAATGAGCACTTCTAGTTTCCTTTCCCCAGATCACACCCTTGACCTCGTGGTCCCCCAGGGTGTTCTCCATTCCAACCTGCAGGAAATAACTGAGCCAGCATCAGATCCTGGGGAACAGAGGCAGAGATCTCACCTGATCCAGAGCCTCCCCACTCCTGCGCAGGTTCTGCAGTTTGTACATGGCCAGGCTGGTGCCATCGTCCTGGCAGCACAGGTCCAGCACCACACAGCCACTGTCCTCAAAGGCATTGATCTGGTGGAAGGTGACAAAGGCCTTGGTGCACCACTGCCCTGGCAGCACCTGTGTGGGAGAGGAGAAATGCCAGGACACCTCGGGGTTCTGCCCTCGCCCCCCATTTCAGTCCCCACTCCTTCCTTGGGATTTGGCTGCTGGGCTGGTGTTGCCACCAAAGGGCTGCTGGAGGCAAAACCAGCTGAGGAAAAGCCAAAATATAAAGCAGCTCAGTGCTGTCCTGACTCCATCCCCAGAGCTTCTCTCCCAGGCCAGGACTGACCTTTTTATACCTCACAGACCCCATTTCAGTCCCTCTGCTGGAGTCTCATGAACCCCCAGCTACTCAGTTCTTTTAGGGCTGGCAAAGAATTAATCCACAAAGAGGGAAACATGAAGTAATGCCATTTCTAATGCATTTATAATATCCTAATAAATCTCTACCTGTGCTTTAAAGCCTAAATACTGCAGTAACTTTTGGACTGGTTCATAGCAGGGGCTGCTACCCCCACCCTGCCCCTGGGATCCAAGGACCCAACCCACCTCCCCAGTGTGCTTGTTCACCACATGGAAGTAGGTGTTGCACTGAGGCTCCCAGCTTATCCCATCAAAAATGGCTTTCCCACAGAGCTTGGAGGTGATAATCTGCAGCAGGTTCAGCTTGAGGGGCTGCTCAATGAAGATGATGTAGTTTTCAGTCATTCCTGAAAAGAGAAGGAAGGAGACAAGTGAAAGCCCAGGGTGAGGGCAGTGCACAGCCCTTCAGGCTGCCAGCAGCCCAAATTCCCAGTGTGAGCTGGAGAGCTGTCTTACCAAAGCTGTGGTAGTAGGATGGCTTTGCCCTGTCCATGGGACAGATGGAGCACAGCACTTTTGCTCCCTCCAGTGTCTCACTGCAGCTCGACCTCTGTGGAGGGACCTGGATGATGTTGTAGCTGGACCCTGGAAAAGGGAAAAGCTCCACTGAACTGGGAGACTTCACAGGCATAAAACCACAGCCGGGCTCTGTCCTCCCTGTTTCCCAAAAATAGTGGGAAGCACAGTCAGAGTTTAGCTGAGCAGAGAAGCAGCAGCCAGTTATCAAGTCAATAAAACAAATTACAGAGGATTATCTAGCAGAAAAAAGGAATTCAAGGGATCTCCTCAGTCTGGTAGACTGCCACTCATTCCACTGCCTGCAGTGCATTCCTTATGTTATGGACAAAACTGAAGTTCGTGGCTTGTGTGGCAAAGGAAATGAAAACTTTCAGCCTTGGTGATGCTCATTTAATAAATCTGAGCAGGCAAGAAAGGCATATTTGAATAATAATCTAGAGTTTGGCCTCTCCAGCTGAAAAAAGCATGTGCTCCAAAGCTAGATATTGCTCAGGGCAAAAGGAAATGAAAGCATGAAAGAACAATGATCAAAAGCAGGCAACTGGGAAGTGAGCTGGATCATAATAAAGAGCAGTGGCTGTTTTCAGAGACCTCAGGCACCTGGAAAAGAAGGATTTTACATAACTAACAGTGACTGCCAGCCCTGAGCAGCCCTGTCAATGGAACTAGATCCCAACTAGATGCTCATAGTTTTGAGAAGAAGAAAAATGCCCCGTGGAATTCAGCTTTGCTGTAAGACAGCCTAGTGACTAATAAATTCCATCTTCTCTCCTGCATGAACCCTTATGGTGCTTATCAAAACCAGTTATTGGAAGTGAAAATCATGTGGCTAATCATTAAATTTCTTCAGGTGAGGTTTCAGCACTGGATGGGACTTAAAATATCATTTTCCTGTTTTCCAGCAGAGCTTGGGAGAGGAGAATCTGTTGGATATTCACAGGCCAAAGTCAGAAGCACCTGAAACTAAATGGTGAGAGAAGCCACTTTTATGGGACTGAGACAGAACTAATGTGGCTCCTCACCATCTGACTCAAAGAGAAACAGCAATTTCAAGGTCTCTTCAGATGTTTCTTCAAGAGCTGCTCCTTGAAGCAGCACCAAGAAGTCTCCTGCACCCCCTGCCCACAGCCCATCCCACCTTACCGTGTTTCCCATAGGAGTTTCCCATGTTGTATGTTGTCCCATCAGACTCATAATGAGGATGAGCAGTGGCTCCATTCACTGCAATGAATTTGCTCCAGTCCACCTGCAAATGCCAAGGATTTTCAGTCAGTGCACAACTTTCCTGTTGCTCTGTAGAAAGGCACAGGCTTCCTAAAGAACAGTTCCATGGAAGTCCGAGGAAGAAGAGCAGACTTTATGCATTATTAATAATTTGGGATCTGGGTTTAACTCTTCGTGTTGCCTGCAATCCTGGAGAATTAATGGTATTTCTCTCTGTGTCATTCCTACCACTGAAATGGGACTGACAGCACAAGGATTCCTTGGGAAACACAAACATTCCCGATGGCACAAGTGGGAATGTTGCTCAGAGGAGCATTTTAGCTGGGACTCCATGTTACAGCCACAGACAGATGTGTGTGAAGGCCAAAACATCAAGTTTTTTGAAAGCACCCACACTGGAAGCTTAGAAAACCAGCTCCTCTTAAGGCCTCTCAAATCACAGAGTTTAGCAGTGAAATCATCCCTTCCTTTTCTTCATTTAGCCAAAAATACCAGTCTGCATAGAAAAAAGCAGCTTAAGGGGATTTTTTTTTTAATGACAAGGTGGCTCAACAGAGCTGAACACTCGACCTAAAAATCCCCACTGCATTCTGGTTTACAAAACAGATGAAACGGCAGCATTTCCATATGTAAACTGAGTTTCCTGATGACTCACAACTGACCCTGGAGGGCAGGAGGCAGGGAAGGACTCCTGGAATGCCTCCCTGAGCATCCGAGGGTGCACTGAGCCTGGATTTTGTGGTATCACACAGGCACAGGGGTTAATCCTGATTTAGGAAGGCAGAATCCTTCCTCAGTCCTTCTCCCAGTTGTCCAGCCCAGGGAACACCCAGATCCCCTCTAAGGGAGGAAAAGAGCCAGTGCTGTCATTCCTCAGGTCACATCCTTCTGCCAAATCCAGCCACACTCCTGTGAGGAGATGCACAGGACACAGGCAAACAATTCTCTGACTTTTGGTTCATTTGCTCTCAGGGGAAAAAACAAATTGGCAGCTGAACTTTGACTCGACTTCACCACCCATTTGCAACAGAGAATGAAGGTTTTGAAGGGCAGTTTTGGAGAGTTTAAAAGGCAGGTAAAGGGAAGAGCTGTGAAGAATGAAGCCACAGGAAGACTGCAGGGCTGAGATCAGTGTGTTGGCTTTTCCCTGCACACACTTTCACTCTGGCAGGTGCAGACAAGCCCAGACAAGCCCAGACAAGCTCAGACAAGCCCAGAGAGCACAAGAAGAGTGGGGCTGTGCCCAGTTGTGTCTGACTCTCCCCTTCCTTCCCACAGTGGGCAGTGGCAGCATCTTCACCTCCAAGAGCTGCCTTGGTGCTGAGGAGCTTTTTCAGGGCCTCAAGCATGAAGAGATGCTCGTGCCTATGATCCACACAAATTCCTTTGGAATCTGGGTTCCTCCTTGCTGCTCTTACAAACAGCAGGGTGTGATTGTGTCCCACCAGCTGAGGTTTCTGTCCCATGGTTCCCTTATCCCACCTGCCCACACCTTTTCCTTCGTCTCCAGAGTCTCTGGGTCCACCTTGTACATGAAGGTGTTCTCACTGCTGACGTAGTAATCTCCTTTATACAGGACATAGTTCACACTGGCATTGTCACTTGGTCCTGCAAGAAAATCCTGGAGTTGTGCACAGCTCTCTCTGAGCTCATGTCACATTATGGCAAGTTACACATGTTTAAACAAATAAACCCATTTGCAATGACATTAATCCCTCTGTGAATGATTAGAAATATCTCACTAATCTACAAAGGCACTCAAGGAACTGTCTGTGCAGGTGAACTCAGGTTAAAGGGACAAGGAGTAGTTCTTATGGAAATCACTGCAGTGAAGCCAAGATAATCTTCATATTTCTATATGCCCTTAGTTCCTGACCTCTTGTTTCATCATATTCCTCTTTCTTTCCTCTGCAGCCAAAGCCCTCCCCTCTAAAAGCCATGTGAAGAGTGCCATGTTTGATTTATATCACTGGAAACAAGAGAGGCAAGACCTGAAACTGCAAGGTTGGATGAGGGGAAGGCAAGGATGCTGTTTGTGTGGTACAGGGAATGCCTCTCCTTCCCTCTTCTCTTTAAAACTGAGCCAGGGACCTGCCCTTTGAGAGCCAGAGCTGTTCCTGCTGCTCCCAGGGGAGCTGAGACTCTGTCAGGTGGCTGGGAATTGCTGAGGAAAAAGCTGCTCCCCCAGGGGAATATTGTGTGTGTGGTGAACACACAGAGCGAGGGTGGCAGAGGGAGAAGCTGGAGGACAACACTTCTTGTAGTGAGAATTCCCCCCAAGTGTGTGAAGTCACACAGGGTGGGCAGGAAGAACCTGCTGGAGCTGGGAAAAGAAAAGGGATGGGATGTAGATAGTTCTGGAATGTGTTATGGGCAGTTTGGGAGCTTCACTCCAGAACAGGGGACACGGCAGGACAGGACCCATCTCCTCAGGGGAGACAAGAAGCAGAAGATGGTCACGCCCTGAGCAAGTTGCAAACTTCAGGTGTGTTCTGCTTTTAGTGGGAAGCATTTTGCTTGCATTTAAGCCTATTCCTTCCCTGACACACAGAGAATCCTACAGGCCATGGTACTTCCATCCCTGTGCAATAGCACCTCTCACCCTACTCATATAATCTCCTGCACCTTAGTCCAGGAAGGGAAGGATTAGCCCACTTACCCTACCAGCTTAGCAAGGCAAGGAGTTTTAAGGGCAAAGCTGTGTCTCAGGTAGAACATCAGGTTGTAATGCTCATTATCAGCACTGCACAGGATGTTCTTTGGGGGAAGATTTCTGGGAAATTTGCAACAAACTGGAATCAAGCGACCTGACATGGCACATTTTAGTGGAGGTGCCTCTCCTGGGTAAGTCTGGCACCAAATTTGCCTAATTTCTCACAGAACATAATCCCAGAATATGCCAAGCTGGAAAGGACCCACGGGGTTGCTCCAAGCATCATATTGTAAGACAAACATGAGCCTGTCACACTCACTCCCACCTCCCTCTACACCTCACCACGAGTTCCCCACGAAAACCTCAGGACATTTCTTAGGTTTTTTTTAAAAACCCTCTTACGTGGCATCTCAAAGCGTGACATGAAGCGCTCAAAGAGGCTCTTGCAGGGGTCTGGCATTGCCAAGGTGCCAAATTCCGAGAGCACGATGCGGTTGTGCTGCCTGTTGGTCAGGTAGGAATTGCTCTGCAGGAACCTGCTCCTGTAGGTCACTGTGCCACCCTCCAGCTGGAACTGGTGCAGCAGGGCCATGCCATCAAACCAGTGGTTAAAGCTTCCAGAAAGGACAGACAAGAGAGAAAAATGAGAGGTCGAAAAAGCGATCAAAGGTTTGTAAGTTAGAGGTGAACAAGAGAACAGGAGTTGGGCACCACAGGATGTTGTGATCTACTGTAGCCTCCTGATTTTAGGTTTATTTTTGTTTGTAAAAAGTAATGCCCAGATCCCCTGAGCACTGAACCAGGCACAGCTTTAGTTAGACAGTTAAATGGAGAGAAACAAAACAAGTGTATTTGTAGCTGCGGGACATGAAGTCTGAAAATGTTATATATAAGTCGGGGGGGGAAATAATCCCTCCTGGTAAACCAATCCCTCTGCAGACTCCTGCATGGGAACAGAAATTGTGCTGTACAATACACACAAGAAGGAGCCTTGAGCTCCCAGCTCCTTGCAGGATGTTGTTGCCTCCAAAACAAGAAATCTGTGAGACTCTCAGAAGACCTGATGGTCTGTCTCTGGACATATGATAAGATGAGCAGCTTTGGCCAGTTGCTGCCATCAGCTTTGCTGGAGGAAAGGCTCAGTCTGTCCCTTAGTTACAATGGCACATCCCAAGCCAAAGGCAGTAGGTGCCTTCTTGAAGTATTTTAATATATTACTTTTAAAACGAGCTGGATTTGCTTCTAAAGCAACACACACAATTTAGTGCAGCCAACCTTACAAATTCCTGCCCTGGATTTCACAGTGCTCAGGGATGGACTTCTGTTCATGTCAGGGGACTGGAGGTGTGGAAGTTTTACTCCCCAGCTCAGTTGCCTCATTGCACTGTTCTAAGGAGGTGAAAGCCTCTCTGTCATTAAGCTTCTCCAGCCTTAATGACTTTACCATGCTCCTCCTTCCAGAGAGCCCAAATGAGGGAGCAATTGTATTTCTTCCTTCCCTTCCTTAAAAAGAAACTCCACAGTGCTCCAAATAGTGTTGAGACATTTTGGGGGGTCCCCTTTAGGTCCAGGCAGAGCTCTGGCCAGAACCATCTGACCAATTCCCTCAAAGGAGACTTACTTGTCCTTGCCAAACTCGAACTTCCCAGGACCATTCCTCAGGAGGTTGCCATTAATCCACTTGGGAATATGTCCTTTGATGTTGGCTGGGATGGGCTGAGGGGTCTCCTCCACGCTCTGCACTAAGGGGGAGATGCACTGCAGCCCCCTGGGTCTGTGGCACAGGGTCTGAGCTTCGGGTGGGCTGGGCAGGTAATTCTTCAAACCTGCAAGGAAAGCCGGGAGAACGAAAAGCAGGGAATTCAGACTTTCTCTGGAATAAAGCAACGACAGCTCGAAGTTGTTGGCTGTCTAGAATAGCATTCAGCACTCTGCAAGCAGCCAGGCTTTCAGGGTGAAGCTGTTCCCACAACACCCCACACTTCCACAGGGATGTGAAAATCCAGTGGATTTAACTCTACTGTAGATAATCCGTTAGAGACACCAGTTCTGTAGCCCAAAGGAGGTAATAAAATAGATGAAGATAGAAAGGATGATAAATTTTCTTTTCAATTAAAGAAACTTATGTTCAGAATTTATTTTCATAAATCACTGAGAGAGCGGGGGGAAAAGGCGAGGGGAGGAAAATAACTACAATCCCAAAACATGGAAATCAGGAAGAACACAAATGAAACCGAGCTGAAACACATTTACAGGACAGGACAAAACAGATTTACCAGCTTTACTTGGCAAGAAAATAGGCAGTAGCAGAGAAGGATAATTTCTGATGGACTGCAATAATGTCAGTCCTGCTCCCAGAACAAAAGCACCAGGAAAGCATGAACTGATTGGAATGCTGTGAACTCACAGTGATGTCAGTCATTGGCTCCAAGAGCCTGGTTTGCAAAGCCTCATCAACACAAGGATTGTTTTAGCAATCCATTTAGCTGCAGAGGTGGATTTACCTGTTGCCTTCCCATCCCCTGCTCACCTGGCACAGGGCAGTGGAGCTGCTTTGCTCCTCAGACCACTGAGCACTGAACTAACCTTGAACTGATGGGGATTGAGGAGCTGATAAACAGGCCACTGTGACCCACACAAACCCATGCCCCGACAGGTCTGGTGCACATTAAAGGGATTGTAGTACCAGCACACATTAAAGGGATTCCAGCTGCTGCTGAACTTGCTCCAGCTAGCCTACATTCTTTAAACACTGATGATTCAGTGTTGCTGCTGCCCAATTCACTCGTGACCCTCTGGAAGCGTTTGCTCACATTTCCAGAGGAAATTGGCTCTTTCCAACAAAAATCTCTGGCAGCAGAGCTGGCAGCCAGCGTGGTTCTGAGCTTGCTTCTCTACAGCAGCTGGGAAGGCAAATGGCAAGATTCCTGCCATGGAGTTCTCCAGTTTGCCCATCCCCAAATCCTTCTTTAGATCTCTAATAGGGTAAGTCAGAATTCAGGCTGCACAGCTAAAGCAATTAACCTCCAACCACCACCATCCTCCCCCCCCCATGGAATTCAATTAAGTTCTGATTAAATCCTTCATGAAGCACTCAATCTGATCCCAACCATTCTCTGGTGCTACAGAGAATTCCACACAGAAGTGGAATTTCACATCAAGCAGCACCTGGTGGGTTCAGTGACTGCCACCAGTATCTGCAGAAATGCAGCTTTAGTTTGCCAAGCTGCAGCAAAATATGCATTAAAAAAAAGAGAGCAGCATGTCCCTGAAGAAATATTTTGCACCCAAGTAGAAACAAAGATGGCATGACTAAGGATGGCACTACATCCTCCTGGAGAGCAATGTAAATGAGAATTTTGGAAGGATAATTCACAGAAGAGCCTGACCAGGACTGAAAAAGACCTCCCAAATCATTCCATCCTAAATGCTGTCCCAGAAATTCATATACATGAACTCTATCTTAAAAATTACTATGTTTTCAGCACTTCATTCCCTCTTTGGATAACTGCTCATTGTCCAGGTGATTAGAAAAGTGCTTTAAACTTACAAAAGGACTTTTCTGAGAGGAAAGTTTATCTCCTTGGTTTTCTGGCAGTGCTGTTACATGGCTTTGGTAGTTTTCCCTTTCTTGTGTTTAGCACAGGTTGTATTTAGAGGGAAGAATGATATCACTTCCTAAGCTAAGTAAGCCAAGTCTTTTTGTTTTCCTTGCCCTGTGATAACCATTCACGTGATCATCTCAGTAATCCTTGAAATCTGATCTAGTTAGAATTCATCTCCTTAGAATTCATTCCAAGACATCGTCTACAAGGTGCATGAGAACAGACCATGCACAACAAGAACATGGAAGTGAATCCCCTGTCCTGTCAGACCAGAGAGAAGCAGAGCAAGAGAAAGGCACAGAAACCACCCAAATGAGCTCCAGATCCTGAGAGAAATGTGTGCAACACGTAATCAAATCACAACACCCCGAGGAGTAAATACAGAAGTTTTCAGAAACATTGCAGGACAGTTCTGAATAGCCAAGAGGAGGGGGGAGATGGAAGAAGAAAAAAATTTCTAACTTCTTCCCTATTAAAACAATAAATCTGTGTAATATCCTAAAAACCATTTCATTGCACCTAGGATGAACTGAGCACAGGAAACACGAACACCTCCAATCAACCATCTTCAGGTAAAATCTCATTAATCATAATTATTGTAACATCCAGCTACTTAAAAAGGCACCAATGTCTGTAAAAAATGACAGATCGTTTTTTAATGTTAAGCAACATGTAATTAAAATTATCTATTGCTTCCATTCTGGCTACATTCCAAGATGGAAGAAATTTAATACACAATAAAAGCTCTACAGTCCCAGTGGGGCTCACTGAACAACACCATGTGTGAAAATCAGCACAATATCACAACCTGCCCTCTCAGAAATCTCCTTTCTGACTACAGTTCCCATCCTACATCAAGTATTTAAAAATAAGGTTAAGATCTAAACTTTGGCACATCAGAGAAGAGGCAGTGCCAAATGCAGAGCTGTACTTTTTCCTCAGTTCTTTCCTGAACAATTAAGAATTCTCTCAGCCTGGCAGCTTGTTCAGGTGCTGTTTCCCTTCCCAGTGTGCCAGGATTTCACTGCCTGTCACAAACTGACCTCCCAACATTGATTAATTAGATCCAGCAACAGTGGACCAAGGACAAGGCTCTTGAAAATGTGTCTCTAGAGAAGGAGCCACCCCAACTGCTTTGTCCCAAGAGATCAGACATTAAATTGTACTGAAACAACAGGGGCTGAGTCAGAGAATCTTGGATGGTGGATGGAGGAAACATGGAAGCCATTTACTAACTGTGAACTTGGAATCACGTTGGAGGCAACAAATCCACCTTGATTTTAACCTCCAGATTCAAATCCATCCACCTTGATTTTAACCTCCAGATTCAAATCCATCCACCTTGATTTTAACCTCCAGATTCAAATCCATCCACCTTGATTTTAACCTCCAGATTCAAATCCATCCACCTTGATTTTAACCTCCAGATTCAAATCCAAAGGCACAGGGACCAACACCATTTTGTCTCCACACGCAACTGCACAATCCAATTGCTCCAGTCAGAAGGACACCCAGGACAGCCAGAATTCAGGTAAACAGAATGCTCGGGATATTCCAAGCAGGGAGAGCGACGCAAGAATTCCGTTTTCCCTGAGAACCATTCCAATTCAGCCCAATCCTGGCACAACACAGGGGCTGCATTACGTTCCCTACAAAACCCAGAGTGGCACGACAGGGCAAGCAAGTTTTCCCATCCCTCCAGCCTGCTGCACTATGGATTTGTGCCTTCCAGTCTCCAGCCCTGCCCAGGGCCGAAGCTCTCAGTGTCCCACACTGGTTTCTGCACTGAAGGTGTTGCACTTGCCTTGTGGGTGCCGGGGGGTTCCCGGGCTGGGCTCCTTGTTCCATCTGGCTGCTTGGTTTCCCATGGTCAGGGGCTCAGCCACCCACTGCCTCGCTAAGAGCCAGGGAAGCAAAGAAGAACACAAAAGAAGTGACAGGAAACACAGGAGAAACGGAGGAAAGGAGAGGAGAAAGGCTTGTCCAAGGGAGGAAAGGGAGAAGCAACAGCGAACTGCGCAAGCTCCTGCATAAGAAATATTTGATTTCCCAAAGGCACCAGCAGGAATGGATCCTACACTTGGTGGCACAGCAAGGCACATTGGAGAACTTTTCAGGTCTGTGGATACCCCAGAAACAACGCTTTGAATTTAAAGGGCAGGAAAGCACCATTACCACCACCATCAAAAAGCAGAAATTCTGGTGAATTAAGTCGCAATTTTTACTGGTTCTTACTTTGAGAAAACAGACAAAAAAACCCGCCATAAACCAGATAAAAACAAAACAAATTAAATTAATAACAACGAAAAAAAAACCAAAAAACCAAAAAAAGTACTCAAGTTGTGCAATGATGACACAAATTGCAGAGTCAGTTTGCGATAAAAGATGCCTTGGGGTAGTTTTCCGACTTGTACGTTCGGATCAAAGCTCCAACAATGGAGCTCCAAACCCTCTCCCAGCCCATTTCCAGCTGCCTCTCTTGCAGCTTTTCCAGCTCTAAACCATCCGTGTGTGCTGTAATCCTCGCTCCTCCATTTACCTATTCAATAAATAACACAGAATTTCTAGCATCTAACGAGCACTCCAGATGGCTCCGTTCCGAATTTCTCCTCGGTGGGAATGGAATTGCTCTCCCGACCTGCGGCAGCAGCGGCAGCGACGGCAGCAAACCCTCCTCCCCGCACGGTGGGATGGAAGGGTCGGCTCGTTCGTGCGTTTTACCTGGAATGAATTGCAGCAGGGAGGAGAGGAGATGCTGCAGGTGCGCGAGCAGGAGGCTGGCGGCGGCCCAGAGCGCCGGGGGTGACATGTCGCCGGGCGGGAGCGGGAGCAGCAGGCAGAGGTAGCGGTGCCCGGGCACCGAGCAGCGGCTCGGATGGGTGGCAGAGGCGGCTGCCTCTCATCATCCTTTCACAATAAGAGCCGCGCGGTGTTCCCGCAGCCGGGCAGNCGCCGCTCCGGCCCGGGTGAGCCGGGACCCGCCGCAGCGCTCCTGGGAGCCGCGAAGGGAAGGGAGGGGAGATGCGTCGCGTATCGAGGCAATTCCTTTAAAAATCCCTGTCGCCTCGTCTTGGCGTTTACCTGCCAACCCCCCTTTGTTCTGTTTCAGAACGCAGGTAACTCGCTGGCGCCCGAGGCTTTGGGAATGCCGGCTGCCATCCCAGGGGAGCCCCGCCAGGACCGGGGATGGGCCGCGCTCGGAGCGTGGATTTAGGACAGACCCTTGCCCGGGGGTGCCGGCAGAAGGTGCGGGCAGGACGCCCCCTGAGAGGGAACCCTTTGGTTCGGGATATTCTGCAGCTCTCGGAAGCCGCCCCGTGCCCGCGGGAGCGCTGCGGGGACCCCGCCGCACAGACAGATTAATTCTCATCCTAAATCTGCTGCTGCAAATTAAGCTGATTTCTCCCTGTCCTTTCTGCGAGACTCAGGGAACACCTGGCAGGAGCCCGGTGTTTTCTGTACTCCATTTCCATGTTTTCTGTGTTATCCTGTACCGATCTCGGCTGGTTTTTCACCAAACAAACTCTAGCTGTTGTTTTGGTTTGTAAGAAAATTAGAGGATTCCCTTTTTTTAATTTTATCTTGATTTCAGCTCGACCCTTCGTCCTACTGAGATTACAATGAATTTGCAATGCCTTCTCCTAGTTTGCTGCTGCTTGAAAAATTAAGTATATTCTCTGATGCCCTTCTTCTCAGTCATTTGGGATAATGTGGAATAAGCAAGTCTGGAAGCAGATCACTGTAGGATATTACACAGGGTGACCTGTCAGAAGAAATGAGTATTCATTGACTTTTTAAGTAGCCCCTTCTTCCTGATTGCTCTCATTTTATCTATTATTTTTATATGTGTGTATATGTATATCATATATATAAAAAATATGTATTTTTATACAATACCATACAGGATGGTGTCAGTTACCTGTATCCATCTATTAATTTACACATCTATTCTTTTTCCATATTAAGTCAGCTACTCTGATAAAGGAATTTTTTTTAATTTATTGTTCCCCAAGTCATAGTTAAAAAATTTCCTTCAGCCTCTCCCCAGGATAGGATTTAGGCTGACTGAGCTGAGACTTTGCCCTCCTTTTTTCTGGCTGTTCCCCCTCATCAGCTTTCAAAGACAATTCAAAGCATAAAGGTTTTATAAGCAAACTGAATTCTGATTAGTTCTAGACAGAATGTCATGAGCCTTAAACACATCTATGACCTACTCATATGGTCTTTTCCTATTCTGACCCACAAAAGGCAGTTTCATTTTTAGTGAACAGTCACAGCCTTTTCTCAGAGAACAATTTTCGCTGCTGACTATCTGAGCTCTCTCTGCATTATCTTTTATTTCCCATTTTTAGCCATCAAATAGAAGAACAATGACAGGAACTGAGTCTTTAATCACTTACACTTTCCAGCCTGGGGAAGGATTCACAGCAAGTTCAGGACTGCAAAAAAGTCAGTGCCAAAAACCCCCTTGACTCCAAGAGGGTCCGAACTTTATCTAAGACGTCCCCAGATTTTCAAAAAAAATCCATTTATATTCAGTTACTGATCTGTCATCTTAGACCTCCTTCTTAATTTACAGGCACTGCAGCTTAAACAAAGAAGGGAGAAGCTTAAAGAAAACGTAGTTACCAGCTGAGCTTTGCTGATCAGATTTGGCAGCTTTAAAGCCAATTAATTTTCTGTCCAAACCTCCCTGAGTAAAACTGGAAAGCGGATAGTGATGGGCTGGGTGCCAGGTGGGGCTCTGGGGGAGCTCCCTCCTCAGACACACATCAATGAGCTCAGTGGCACATCAGAAGACAGAGAAAACCTGCTTTGTTTCTCCCAACAAACACCAAAATCCACGAGGCAACCGGTGCAGAAGCATCATCAGCATTAATTGGAGACAAACAGGAACATTTTCTAGTGGTTTAGAACAAAAACTGTGTGTAGTGAGTGTTGCCCTGTATTTAGAAGTTGAGTGGCAGCCAACAGAAAAATGCTCTGTATTTTCAGCCAGCACAATAATTACAGAAAACTCCCTTTACACAGGGACAGATTAATACATTAATGTATTTCCATTGATGAAATATTATTTAACTTTTAAAGAGGAGACATTGCTTTATTTTCAATGGCTGTTTTAAACTTTCTGCACTTACCATTTCAAGCCAAAACTTCATAAAACTACCTATTTAATTCATTTTACTTATATATCCCCATGTACATTCATGCAGCAAAATCAGCAGCTTTGTTGCTCTTAGCAATTTAAAACCTTTAATAAGCACAACCAACACTGGTGATAAACTCACCTGGGTTACTAAGGCCATACTCACTGAATTTACTTTCAGTATCTCTTCAAATTCCCCTTGTTACTCCAAAAATCCCACTCTATTATATTCCATGTTGTTAAATTATACCAACTAACTGTATAAGAATTTACTGTAGACAGAGATGCCTTGGATTTAGCTGCACTCGAGTCCCAGACTAAGCAGTTCTGGTCTAAGAAGTGGAGTTTTACTAATTTTTTATTGGATTTTTGGTGGTTTTAAATAGAGCAAAGTGCTACAACACTAACACTTGATCCCCTGAGGGAGGAAACATATAAAAAACTGTTGGAACACATAATTTGAGTTCTGTTTCTTAATCCTTGCATATATTGGCCACATAAACTAAATCCAGATAATCTGAAAAGGCTGCATGATTTTCCCAAGAACAAACAAGCTCAAAATGCAGGTAAGAGGCAGATATTCCTCAGCAATGACATTTGTGTAATTTTTCTTTCAAGGTTTGCATAAACATGAGTAAATATCCAAATTCAGACACTTGACAGATGTCAATTGAAAACTCTGGGTTTTGTCATCCCTGTAGATGAGTGTGGATTTTAGAAATACCACAATATTCTAGAAAATTTCACTTCCTAAATATTTTTCTCTTTCTCCCCCACATCTTTCTGCTTAAACAGCATTAGCAGGGCTGATTACAAGGTGAAATTATTAGGAATAAAAACCAGAAGACTGGGAAATATGAGGCAGACCATGGGCAAGACTTTTGAAGGTCTTTAGATGCTAAAGATGCAGATAGGCACCTTATGGGATTTTCCAAAATTCCTAAGCATGTAAGACGCTTACACCATGCTTAGGCACTTTGAAAATCCTACTAAGGACATATCTGTATCTTTAGGGATCTAAATCTCACCCTGGATGTCCAGTTCCTCTCCTGATTTGTTGTAAATCGTGTCTGGTTGACACGTAGACATTTGTGAATAAAAGTGATTTTTAGTGAATAAAAGTGGGGGGAGGAGGATGGAGAAAGTCTGAAAGGATTTAAAGAGGAAATTATTACTGGGGTAAAGGTGTAAATAGATCATGTTCTAGTACCAAGATTTCTAGGACTTCTTTTTATTGCAAAAGCATCACAATTTGTACAAATGATCCTTTGGACACGCTGTGTTTAATGTTTTTTAACAGTCAAATGACAAGGGGAAAAAAAGGGCTCAAAAACTCCATCAGCATCAAATAAACTGAATATACAGCAAACGAGACTCATGTAGTGAAATAACAAAATAAAAGAGCACTGTGACTGTAATTAACATTGTTTATTTATTGATGTCACCAGCAAAGTTTTGATTATGTGCTTTTATATCAAACTGGCCTTGAAGAGCTGCACAAGTATTAAATGTATTTTCAAATTAAGACTGTATATATTTCCCAATGTAGTTTCAACAGAACTCTCCTATTTCTAGGGTGACCTTTTTAATCTATTTACAGTCTTAGGCAAAATGGAAAGAACACTGCAAGTACAGTATAGTAAGATTTTAGCACCACAACATCTTCTGAAGAAAAAAAAACCCAAAACCAAACTAGAAAATGTTTAATACTAAATAATCTGAGGTCCTTTTCCATTTATGTTATAAAATTCTATGTTTCACAGAAATGTTTCTGTACCATGTTCAATGCATTAACAATTAATGTTTTAATCCCTTGGACTCACAGGACTTAGAACAGATACTTAGAATTGGTTTTAATAACTACTACACGATGTATTATATCTATTACTTAAAAACTAGGCAGCTGCTTAAGTTGTTGAAAGTTTCCTGAACTACTAGAAATATTTATCTAAGACACAGACATCATAACACTCCTCACAGTTTGTTTTAATACACAAAACTACTCCAGGGTTGGCTCTGCATTTCTGCAGTGGAACAAACCCTGTTTATCTTTGCAGAGTGTTTGCGATGACAGTGAATCTCTGTTTCAGACTCTCCCTTTTCTGTTTTAAGTGGTTTTCTATGTTCCTCACTTCTTTTAAGATTCCATCCAGTTCCTGGACATAAGAAGCATCCATCGCTGCTCTCTCACTTAAGTGAAAAAATTTGTGGTTAAAATTAATACTAATGCCATGAACTGTCTCATTACTTAAAGCTGCTTTTATGCTTTCCTTAAAAACATGTTTCTGACCAAATTAATTCCCTGTTGTAAGAGAAAACAGCATTTTTCTGTCATGTGTTTTGACAGTTCTCAGCACTAATTTCTCTAAACTCCAGCCACTCATCCATCTTATGTAGAGAAGTTAGAAAGTGTGTACAAATGAGACAAAGTTAACTTGCCTTATAATGTCAGCATACTTGGATAACAAGTTCATAATTTCCTTGCTCATCTCTGTTAAACGAAAAAAAAGTAATTTTATGTAACATTTGAGTGGATCTCAGCCTCAACGAGGTCATTACATACTTACTTTCAGTATATTTAATACATCACCATTTAAAACCTTTTCCAGTGGTTCAGTGTTGAAAAGTGAGTCCTCAGAAAGAGCCGAATCTGTTTTGTCAAGGGAGGACAACTGAGGATTTTCTGAAGCTTCATTCTAATAACAGAGCACATTAAAAAACACAGCTTCTGGGACTTCAAACAAGCTTAGCACAGACAGAGGTTAACTGAGAGAAAGAAGAAGTTTTAAAAGATTCTGAGAGGCTGTTTTTAGAGAAAATACGAGTGGTGTCTTCATAGCATTATGAAGAGGCACAGCATCTCAGGGAGTGGGTGGGAAGTACCAGCCTGAGATCTCTGTGAATATATACGTATATATACACTGATATTTTAACATATATACTATATATACATATATCTCAGTAAAAACCAATGTACTTCAGAAGCTCACTCAAGAAGTTCCACGTGAGCATGTTTCAGTGCACACCCAATTTTGTTAGTCTTCAAACATTAAGAGAAATTGTGGTTTCCTCATATGAGAAAGTCATAAATGTTTCCTCAAACCTCCATAAAGTGCTGTGAATCTCTGTCCTTTCTCAGCGCCACGATTCCTGACGAGAACATGGAATGAGGGGCCACGTCCGCCCTCCCTCCCTCACCACTGCTCACCTCCATCTTTCTGTGTTTACTTCTGTTTTCATCAGATTTTTGCGCCTTGCTCGTCTTCGCTGCCTGATAAAGAGCACGAAGGGTTTGCTAAGCGGTTCTGCCGTGCGGCTGGGAAGGATTTTACATAAAAACGTGTAAAACCTGCAGCGTTCATCTCTGTGAAGGAGCTCTCCTCGGCGGGGAGGGGCAGAGCCTCAGAGCGCCCTGAGGGGCCGGAGATGGCGGGGACACGTCCCGGGCCGTGCCGGGACAGCCCGGGCTGCCCCAAGTCCATATCCGAGGGGATTTATCCCTTCCCGCTGCCCTCCTGCCCCTGAGGGCACCGGGGCGGCCAGGAGGCCCCTCAGACCGGCCCTTCCCCTCAGGGTCTGGGCGGGTAATGGCCGTGAGGGGCCGCCCGGGAGGGGCCGAGGGACAGGGGACAAGGACGAGGCACAGGGGACAAGGACGAGGGACAGGGGACAAGGGAACAGCGAACAAGGGACAAAGGCCAAGCCCGCTCCCCTCAGGGCCCGCTGCACCCCCGGAGCTCCTGCCCAGGCTCCGGGAGCCCGAGCCAGCCCGGGAAAACCCGTTATCGCTGCCGATTAAAGATTATTCTACCTGGAGTCGTTAAAACACTGGAATTGTCACATCATTTCATCTTCTAACTCTGTCACAACTGAAATCACGGCGACGTGTGTAGATGGCAGTGAAAACGCCAGATGGAACAACATCCATCGATGGATCCGTGTCAAGCCATGAGTTACTGATATCTCAGATTAGTCACTCAAATGAGTAACAGCACTAAAATGCTCAACCAGCTTTTTGCTTCTCTAAAGGATGGAGAATGAGATTGTATTTTCCTTAGGCTGTGTTTCACTTCTGTAGGTGACAACCCACTTGAAAGGGGAAGAAACAAACCACGAAAATTCAGGAGAGAACTTTCGACACCACTTCCAGTTCTCATCCAAAAAGATTAAACACTACATCAAATTACCACTTTCCTAAATCCTGGCTTTGTTAGCTACAGGGAAAAAATCTTTATAAGATCTGAAGTTAAGTCGGAGTAAAGTAAATTCTGCTCTGGGCTGTTTTGTTGGGTTTTCTTTGGGGGGGGGTGTGGTTTTTTTCTCCATCTTTAATTTCTGTTTTTAAGATGAGAAAGGATCTTAATCTCACGTTACCCAAAGAGGTTCTGAAATTAAAATCGCAGTGCAAGAAATTAAACTGATGAAAGAACTAGAACTAAATACTTCCTCAAAGTAGAAATAATATTCAGTATGCTACCACAGCCCACTTGATTTATTCTCAAAAGTTTTATAGATGATTATGTTATTTGTGATACTATGTAAATATTAAGAAAAATATGTGACAGAATGTGTCAGGGAAATGTTCTTAATTTAGCTTAATACTTCTTAATTAAGCTTTCACGTAAATGGGTTACCATTAGGAGGTTACAATACTTTTATTAACAGACCACCTAAATTATCTGGAATTAAATATCTGAGTTTTCTTTACCACTTTCAGTACTTCATGGATGTGACAGCCAATGGAGAAGCCTCAGACTAAATATAAAGTAAATTAAAAAATGATCTAAGGTGTGAGAGTTAACTGTTACTGGAGATCCAGCTCCTTTAAGATTGGAGAAAAAATTACATAAATGATTACTCTGCAAACAGTTCCAGTTCCCTAAGATTGGAGATATAAGTGCCAGGAGAAATGAAAGCTTAAATCTTATCACAGAACCCATTGTATCTGGTCCTTATAAATGCAAATATGTAAAGAGGAAGAGAAGGAAACGCCTTTTATTCAATGTGCTAAATGACTTAATTGAATTTTTAGGCTCTCAAAGGCTGATATGAAAGACCAAATCCTCTGTCCTGATAGTTTAGTATGGAATATCAATAGATCAAATATATCAGGGCCAGCAGTTAATACAAAGTAAATAATGTTGGCTGACTGGCATTGGTTTAGCCAAGTATAATATTATTTAATGTTTCACTAGTATCTAAATGTGTACTTAAACTTCATGAGAAAAATTGGCTAAGTGACAAATTATTATCACAGCATTAATTTGTTTAAAGGAATAATTTTTTTTTTTGCAGTGAAATGAAAAGTATCTGGGAAAAAGAACCACTCAGATGGGGAACTCTCCTAACAAACCTTTGCTGCCCATATTTTTTAAAAAATATTAAAAATCAACTAGAGTGGAAAAAAGCCAGATGTAAATATTATTTTGAAGCTGAAGGAAACTATTCAGAGGCAGAAACTTAAAGGGCTGAAGCTGTTTATTTTAGTTAAAAAAGACCAAGAGGCATTTTGATCCTACTCACAGAAAGGAACTATTTGTTACGAAATGTCTATCGGGAAAATGTTCAGAAATGGGTGACCAGAAACAGAAGTCAGTTAAATTTAGAAAGATATATATATTGTTAGAACCAACCATTCAAATACCACACCAGTTGCTGTATACAGAAATCAGCTAATTTAGGTGTTTAAATCATATTTGGATCTCCCTGGGATACAGATTTAGGTAAACACTATAACGAAGCAGTTAGGTAAAAATTAAAACAGAAAATTGAAATAGGATAATACAACTTGGCTGTGCTGCTGGAATTGAGTGAGTGTCTGTAAATAGGGATATATACTTACTGAGACAGTAGTTACCAAACCTGAGGTTTTCTTTGCTTGTCTGTTGCAAACATGAGGGTTTTACCATGTTCCCGAATTCCTCTGCTTTTTAAAATTCTTCTGAATCAATTGCATTTAGTTTCCTTCAGAAATTTAAGGAAAGCAGGGCTGTTTCTGTAGCACACACGGGTTTTTTTTGTTCCAGCATGTCAGTGAAATACCCTGTGGGTAAACCAGTCCAAATCCACAGCTGTCAGTAAAAGAGCGGTTTTCATCTCTGTAATTTCAGATGAGGTTGGAACATGTGTCTTTGACATAAAAACTATCTCCCTGCTTCTATCATACAGATATTAAAGCATTCCCTACAGCCTTTTTGTCTTTTTCTCTCCAAGAGCAGTCACGGAATGTCTTGGGGTCTCAGTTGCAGGGAAGGAGTTTTGGGAGTTTACCCTGTTTTGGGATAACCTCGCGCTGCCCTCCATCACCTGCTGCCCTCGGGGGTTTTGTGTGGATTTTTCCCTTCCCACAATCCAGTGCCAACTGCACACACGGGCATTTCCCCACCAAGCTGCACAGCTGAGTGCCCTGCTGCTTTTCTAATCGGCATGAGAAACGCAAAACCACGGCACGGGGATTACGGGTAACGCCGCCAGCTCCTACAAAATTAAAAACAAAATAACCCTATCGGTTAATTACTCATTCCCAATCATTCCCAGGAAACCTGCGTGTCCCGGTTTGCAGGGCCTGAGCTCTGCCATCCCCACGGGGCGTTTGGCGCTGCATTCACAGCAGGGTTTGCTGCGTTAAACCCTCCCGGAGCCTCAGGGCAGCACACGGCGGAGGGAGCGCGGCGTTATCCCAAATCGGGCGCTCCGAATGTGCCGCGGGATGCGAGATAACCCTTCCCTCCGCCTACCGCTGGCACCAACAACACGCACACACGCAATATTTGCAATCCTGAGCCGCTTTCCCGCAAGGGCAGGCGCGGTATTTACGGGCAGCGTGCGGGAAAAGGGAAGCGTGGCTGGGGACGGGCGGTACCTGCTCGCGAAGCGCGGCTGGAGCCTTTCTGGAGCGGACTTTATGCGGGGCACCGGCACCGGGGCACATCCCGGGAGCGGCGGGAGGCTCCTCGCCCAGCCCACATTTGCATAAGTGCTGTCTCGGGCGAGGAGGGGAAATGCCGCGCCATAAATGCGGACGTGGGCACATTTCCTGGGAAAGCGCCCCGCTCTCCCGGGCCGCGGGGCCGCTGCAGACCCGCCCGTGGCCGGGGCATCCCCCGAGGCGGCGGGGCACTGACCGCCGGTGGCCCCGGGAGAGCCCCGGCCCCGTCCCCACCGCCCGGCTCCCGGCATTCGGCTGCAGGTCGCCGAGGAGCCAGGAAGGACCGTCCCGGCTCTGCTCCCTGCGCATTCCCGCTCTTCCACAGGGTGAGTCATTTCGTGCGACCTCGAACAGTCAGCTAAAAACTCCTGTCGCCTTCTGCCGTGCCTTTCGAGAGGGGCTGGTAAAGTAATCTGTTTTAGTAATCTGTGTATTACTACATCCTCGAGGTCTTTTCCAACCTTAATGAATCTATGATTTTATGGTTCTGTGACTCTGATTGTATTTTTCTGTGATTCTATGATTCTGTTATTCTGTGGTTCTGTGATTTATGATTCTGTGGTTCTATGATTCTGTGGTTCTGCGATTCTATGGTTCTATGATTCTGTGGTTCTGTGATTCTATAATTCTGTGATTCTGTTGTTCTGTGGTTCTGTGATTCTATGGTTCTATGATTCTGTTACTCTGTGGTTCTGTGATTCTCTGATTCTGTGATTCTATGATTCCATTATTATATTCGGTGGTTCTCTGATTCTGTGATTATACACCTCTATTATCCTACAGTTCTATGATTCTGTTATTCCATTAGTCTGATTCTGTGATCAAGGGGAGAAGCACAGTCACTTCATGGGTTTTACCCATTAAACCAAGCTGCCACCATTTCCTTTAACCCTCTGTCACTAAGTCCTGCCTCTGCCTCCCCCTCTGCTTTAAACTCGTCCTGCCCTTGTTGGTTAATTGGGTCCGGATGAGGCTTGTTTGGTGGTGTGGGATCTCGTTTCTAAGGCTGGCTGTGCACGTTTGCAAAGCCAGATGTGGTGCTCTGCTGGGAACCTGGCTGTCTCCTCTGCACAGACCACAGAACCCTATAAAAAACTGAGAAAAAATCACTCTCAAATACATATTTCAAACTGATTTACTGAAGGGTCACGGAGATCATGGAGATTCCCCACCCCAATCCCTACAGGTGATGGGTGTGTATTTACCCACTTGGATATTGCACAGTCTTTTTCAAGTGACAAAACAGCTTTAGAAGGCAGCCAAATATTTCGATTGCACAATAAAATCCCAGTGCAAGAGCCAGATCACTTGGTTTTAACCCGTTTATTTAGGGATATGAATAAATTAATGCTGAAGAATGTATCTGGTGCAGGTAGCTGGGTTTGTAAGGTGCAGACAGATTAAGGTTGAGCTCTGGGTGGAGCCCAAAAGAGGCTGTGAATTGCCAAGCCTTTGGTTGAGAAATCCTTTTGGCTGTGAGCCAGAGGGTTGGGAATTCACCGCCTCTTGTCAAAGAGCATGAATGAGCAGACTGGGTGGTTTCCTTGCCACCAAATACTCTTCCAGAATCACTGGAGAGGGTTTTGTGTTGGCATTAGAGGCAGTGCAGCCCTGGGTTAATTTAAAATTACCCGAGGTGTGTAAAAGAGGGGCTGGAACCCCTCTGGTGCAGAATTTGATTGGATTTCAATGATTAGTTCAGGGTTTGTTTAGGTTTTTTATAAAACTGTCCTGTTGTTATTCCTAAGGCAAATGTGTCTTTTCTTCTTCCCTCTGTGTCACTCTTGAAGGAGAATAGTTGTGAAATCAAGATCAGAATTCAAGTTGAAATAAA
This sequence comes from Calyptomena viridis, assembly GCA_013390005.1. NCBI lineage: Eukaryota > Metazoa > Chordata > Aves > Passeriformes > Eurylaimidae > Calyptomena > Calyptomena viridis. The sequence goes on along the minus strand of WEIV01013346.1, from coordinate 23,974 downwards.
ACACCATGAACAAATCAGTGGTACTGCAAAATAAACCCCATCCCAACTTCTCCAGGAGCCTGTGCAATTCCAGCTCCAGATGCAAAGGACACAGGCCTTCCTAGGGGCAGTCAGAAGGGGAACTAAGTTTGGGGTATTTTGGAAGTTCAGTCTGTCAGAGGGGGAGCCTGGTAAGATCAGTCTGTGCAGACTTAACTTTTATCCCTTTGCAGAACAAAAGCTGAACTCTGAACGCTCTCCGTGTGCCTTTGGCAGGGTGAACATGAGTGCTGAAGAGATTCTGATGTGTGCAGTAAAACTTGGAAAGAACTTCTGCCTCTATTTTGATGGTAATTACTACCTGAAAGCTCATTTAATAACCTTTTCTGTTAGAATACTGATTTAATATAATTGCTTTGTCGGTCTGATTTTCATCTAACTTTTCCAAAAGCGGAAGTTTTGTTGTTAGCCAAGTGTCTGAGTCAGTGGAATCTCTCTTGCTTCCTACAAAACATGCCTGGAAAGGACACTCAGAGGAGCTGGAATAGCGTGGGGTGGACTTGGAGTAAGGGAATAATTTCCAATCTTATAGAACAAAGTTAGAAAACAGTTCCTTCTTTAGAAGCAATTTGATTCTTGTCCTTTTGCTCACTTAAAGATTCTGATGAAAACAAAAAACCTGCATGCAATTATTCCTCAGTTATAGGCTTACACTGACTTGCTCACCCTTAAATAACCCTAAAATTTTGCATACTAGTTTGGTGGTAGCTGCAGTTCCCAAATGACTGATGATTTCATCACCGTGTGGAGTTTGTTTTGCTGACAAACAACCGTTGTAGTGACAACAGCTCAGCCTGGGGTTGCTGATAGTGGGGATTGCAGCTGGGGAACATGTGGGTGGCTGCCTGCTCCCAGCCGGGCTACAAAGTGGTTTCTTTTGTGGGGGCAGAGCCTAATGTTGTTTTTTCCTTTTTTTTTTTCTCATTGCTCGCTTGGAATCAAGAGGATGATGGTAAGTTGAAAGCTCCTAATTTCTAACTTCATTACCAGTTTCACATGAACTGACTTGCTCATGCTTTACTAACCCACAGATGCTCTAGAGGACAAGTTTCAAACTGGGTTACTGCAAGAAAAAGAGCTACAGCTCCCTCTGAAGCTGATGGTGCTTTAATTCCTCCTGAGGTACAGGGTACCACCTTCCCTGGCAGCACCTTTTAATGCAATTCTGATTGCTGGGCAGAACAGAGAACTGTTGCTTCTGAATTCTCAGTAACAGGCACAGCAGCTTCTCTTGCTCAGGCACAGAAATTGCTGTTCTGGGAAATGCTGGGTTGCCACAAGCCAGAGGTGGAAAGAATGACGTGGTTTTCTTGTGTTCGACATTGTCATTCTAAGAACTCATTTCACAGCGTGTCCTTAGTGACAAGAAAAAACTCCCAGCGAACTGTGAAGAGCTGAGGAGGCTACAGGTAAAATATTAAGCAGTTTTCTGATTTCTGCAGAGCTGGAATGTGATGCCCTTTGTAAGGAGAAGACTCTGCACCGAGTCCTTCGGAACGTGAACAGCCAGTTGCTGGTGGTTCGGCCAGATCTCAACCTGGCAGCTTTTGAGGATGTGACAGACCAGGAGATGCAATCTGGTACCTTTTCCAACCTAAACCACAGCCATTGCACTGCTTCTTTAGTCTAGAATTGTTGGGTTTGTTCCTTCTGTCGCTGACTCTGAAAGGTGACACTCAATGTAAAGACTTTATCTTGGTTTGCAAGAACAAGGAGGAGCTGAGGGCTGAGATTTGGTGTCTGTGCAGTGGTGATGGAGGAATCCCTGGATTAGCCCGAGCTCTGCAGCATGTCACAGGCACAAAAAAGGCTGTGAAGTTTTTGGATTAGCTCTGATTACAAAATTCTACATTCCTGCCCTTTTTTTTCCAGTTGGATTACACATCATCATTTTTAAATTTAAACATAAAAGCTCTTACTTTTTTATAACAGTAGTTAACAATATAGTTTTGGCTTTGATTTTTTGAGGTGCTTCAGCAGTTTATTCAGAACTGTATTTGCTGAACATGCTTATTATCTACAGAAATAATGTGATTCACAGAGGAGTGTTTACAAGCCCAGCCCTCACTTCGTGCATGCACACAAAAGGATCCAACACCCTGCCCACACCGAGGGGGACCTGCACAAAGTCAAAAAGCTGCAACCAGCAGCCAGAAAAATTCAAATCCTGGCTCTTCTGCCAGGAAAAGCATGCAGGGAACAAACACAGCCAGTGGTTGCCAGTGGAATGGTGAGATATTAATAACTGAATCATTTCCATTCAGGCCAAGGGATGCACTTCACCATCCACTGCTACAAAAGCACCAGCCCTGCAGCAGGGATGCCTGTGGCCTTCAGTGTCCAGATAGAAGGCAGAAGTTACTACATGTGCTGTGAGAAGGAATGTGGGCAAATGATTGTCAGATTTAAGGTGAGTAGCAGTTCCCAGCTTTTTTATAACGTCAGAGCCCAGCCCAACAACCCAAACCTCTTCAAGCTGCAAAACTCTTCAGGGTCTCGTTGCCTTTTGCTTCCTCAGGAAGGAGAAGTTCCCAAGGAAATTCCTGGTGAAAGTAATATAATCTTTTTCAAAAAGACATTTGCATCTTGTTGCTCCAGCAGAGCATTTAAGTTTGAATACTCGCTGGAAGAAGGGATGTTCCTGGCCTTTGAGGAGGAAGGCTACTTAAGGAAATTAATTCTAAAGAAGCTGTCAAGGAAAGATGAAGTGGATGAAACCATGAAGATGAATTTATCTAAATTCAGTCAGAATGAAGGTCACAAGCCATGATGAGAGACTTCAGCAGTTTTCAAATACATTTTGGGTTTTTATAGAAAGGAACTTCAGTCTTTCTTTATACAAAACAAGCCAGTTTTATGTTTTAATCTATTGTAAAGCAGTACTTATAAAAGAAATAAACATTAAAAAAAAACAAATTCTTGGCAAAAAGAAGTAGAAGAATGTTCTCCAGTCAGACAGAAGGAAAGAATTACACAATGGAGAAACAACACTGCATGTCCATATGGGCCTGTGGAATTTGATCCCTAAAATCTTTAATGCCTGTTCACCCAATTGAATTAGACACCTATAGATGAAGTGGATCTATTTGGGGGAGGGAAAGAAAACCATTTAAAAGACCAGGATTCACAGCAGACCATGCTGGTCAATAAACACTGTGCCAGGACTTTGGGTTTGCATCAGAATTATTTGTGTGTTCAGCTGCACAAGGACATTGTGAACTATCACATCCCCAGAGCTCTTAGATAATTAATTTCTCCTACAGATTTACCTTCAACTGCCACCACATACAGATGCATCTTGTGTTTGGTGTGAGAAGGGGAAATACCAAACACTTTCTATGATAAAAGCTCAGATTGTCCAGAGGGACTTTCCCATGACTCAGATCTGCACCTTCCTCACTGTGACAAAATAAAGATTGTTGTGTTGGTATTTGAGCCAGACCACAGCAGATAAATCAACCACCTCCATTCTGACTGCAAGGCTGAAAAAATTGGCCAGCTACCTGCTTTTGGCCATGCTTGGATGAATAAGCAAATAAATAAAATTTCCAATTCATGTTTAAAAAAAAATCATAAAGCCTTGTAGAATTCAAACTATTGCATAATCAGTCTGATGGTAACACACAATTCTCTTCCTCTTGCTATTAATAGGACCACAAAAGTACCAGTAGCATGTGGAAATAGTTATTCACTCCTTAGTACTAAGAAAATCAGAAAAGATAAAGCAGAAAGTTAAAAAACAGAATCTCAGTTCCCCCCCTGAAATGTTCTAAAGAATGTTGCCTCAGTCTCATGGCAAACTGTGGCAGGAAGGCTGTTTGTTGTCTTTCCAGTCACACATTTCAATACAGACCAGAACACAAACCCCCCAAAATGTTGCAGATGAACACACACATTCCAGGGAACCATGAGTCAAATGCTCCTAAAATTAACCTGCAAAAGTATTTTTCTTCTGGGCCAATTATTGTTGTATTTTCTAAGGCACATTTATTGTTCTTGTATTAAGTCCCCTCTAAGTATTAAAGACAAAACACAGTTATTTTTTGTGTTTTAACAGCCAAGTGAAGTCAGGCAGAGGAACAATTAGTATTTCAACTTGACTTTAGGAAAAAAACAAGGCCATCTAAAGAGAAAAAAACATTTTAAGCAAGCCAAGAGTAATAAAAATGGTTCAGAAGCACAGATACAATTTCTGTAAACTCTTTATTGCATGGATTAAGTAAAAAGTATTCCCTTTTCTACATCAACTCTCAGGGTCCAAAGAGCTACAGGCTCTGCCTTACATACAGGTCAGTTGTGAAGTCAGAAGCAGTTCAATTTTCCACAAGTTTTACAAAATAGGAAACCAAACAACAGTGAAGTTAGAAAAACACTCATTAAAGCTGTCATGACAAGGCAAGTTCCCTTCAGCTCTGCAAGGGTGTCACTGGTGGAATTAATTCATCCCGATTTACAGCGCAGCTTAAACCGCTGTAATTAATTAATTCATCCCAATTTACAGCACAGCTTAAACCAACTCGCTCTCATGGACACCAAGCAGGTTAAATGTAGATTTTCCTCCCCCATTTTCCCTGCTTTGGGGTGTCTGAAGGACTCGCTCTGAGCTCTGACCTCACTGCAGGACGTTCACGCTACGGACCCTTGGCTTTGCACGTGTTTGCCATGAAATGCTGGGACAGATCTGATGAAGCAGAGGCAGCAGAGGACAATCTGTGTGTCAGGGGCACTCAGAGGCTCCAGAGCATGGCCACAGCCTTGCAGATCCCCACGTCGTGGTAGTTGAAGTAGCAGAGGCCGGCGAAGGTGGCGGCCGACAGCACGTGCAGCCCCGTGTTGGCCACTTTGATGGGGGTGTCTCCGTGGACATAATCAGTTATTACCTGGCCCAGACCCCTACAGGACAGGAGAAAAAAGCTGGAATCAGGCAAGATCACCTGCTGGAATCCACCCACTGCATGTCACAGCGTTGTGGTGCCTCAAAGGTCTTTTTATTTTTTTTTTTCCCAGGTGTTTTTTGCAGGTCTTTTTTCGATGGGGAAATAAATCGGTGGATTTCCAAGTACAGATTTAAGGCCTGGAGCCACCCTGGCTGTAATTGTGAGGGACTCTGAGCTTACCAGTGGCCGTGGAGGGTGAGGGCTGCAGCCAGGGAATAGTCCACGGCTGGTCCAGGGCACAGGTAGGCTGCAGGCAGGAGGCCCAGCAGGAGCACACTGACAGCTCGCTCCCCTGTCCAGTGCAGGGATGCAGCCTTGGAACTGCCTGGAAGGACAAAGAATTCTCAGTGCAAACCCTTCTCCCGAGTGCTGGGACCTGAAAAGCAGAGACCTCGTCCTGGGCAGCACCACACGTCTCTTCTGACCTGATTTCTGAGCTTTCATCCAAACCAAGATGCCTCTGAATTACTGCTATGGAATAGAGAGCTTTTCTTCAATGTCACGGGAAAGAAGTGTCTTTAAAGGCAAAGCCTCTTTGGCTGGTCATTTTCCTGGCTGTTCCCATTTCCTACTCCCACCTGTTGAGAAATGGCTTTGAGATCCAGACAGACACGACCACAAGTTCCAGTGAGTGGCACATCCTGGTCCGTTTTTAACTGTGAACAGCAGATTAAACTTCTGGGACCACCTCCTATGGCCTCCAAGTCTCCTGAAGGATTTCAGTCCTCCCTTGACACTCAGCTGGGCACAATGTGACCCACGTCACAGGTGACCTGGGGTGGGCTGCCCTTGGCACCCACCGAGCCACTCCATCACTGCCCTTCCCAGCCGGACACAGGAGAGAAAACAAGGTGCAAAACGACTCGTAGGTTGGGATAAGGCAGTTTACTAAAGCAAAGGCGGGTGCACAAGCGAAGAGGAAAAATCAACAAGGTTTATTCTCTACTTCCCATCAGCAAACGACGACAGGGAAGGACTTCAGCACGTGGAGCGGCTGCTCCGGAAGGCAAACACTGGGAATAACAATGTCCCGCTCCCCCTCCCTCCCCGAACTGTTACACCCGAGCTGATGTTCCGAATATCCCTCGGGACACTCTGGCGCGCTGGGCCCGGCATGGGGGGGATGTGGCCCAACAGCGGTGTCCCCAACCCTTCCCAGCTCCCACCGCACATCCCGGCGCCGGGAGGGGGCCGTGGGGAACAAAACACCCCGACCCCCAACAGAGAACGTACCGTGTCCCTGCGGGGCCGGGCCGTGGCTGTCCCGGGCCGGGGCGCTGCGGGC
>WEIV01013346.1:0-10821 GCA_013390005.1 Calyptomena viridis | reverse complement strand
CGCCTCCTTCCGGCGCCGTCTCCGGGCAACGGCGGCGGGACATGGCGGCTGAGGGCGCTGAGGGCCGGGCCCGGACACCGCCCGGGCAGCCCCTTTCCGCGGAGAAATTCCTCCTCGTGTCCAACGCAAATGTCAGGACAGAGAATTGTGGTGTCCCAGGAGAGCCCTGTGTTGTCCCCCGTCCCCTTTGAGAGCGCTGTCCCCCCGCGCCACAGTCACTCCCGCCGGTTTGAGGTTATTCCGAAGAATTCCAGCTCGGGGAGAATTATTAGCAATAATTCTGACACACGATTTGTTTTCCTGGACTTTTCCAGCGTCGTCCGTATCGCGTATAACCCGGTTTCTTGCGAGGGGAGAAGAAAGCCCAGAGGAAATGGAGCACTCGATCCGTGTGAGGAACGGTTCAACCCGAGTCTTTCCCATTCCTCCACCATCCCAACATTCCAGCTGAGGAAACCTGGGAATGATGGAGCAGTGCCTGAGAGGGACAGAGACACCCGGGAATGGTACAGAGAGATCCCCTGTCACAGTTTTCAGCTCACAAAATTACTTACTGCAGTTAAAACTTTAGTGAGGGATTTGCCATGTTTAACATGACAGATTTTAGTAACTGATAAGTGTGAAAAACTTCTTTTCCTGGCTCTGGGAGCAGTGGTCCTGTGCTGCTGGAGGAACCAAGGGGCACCTGGAGATTTCCAGCATGGAATTGGCCAGGGAATTGTCTGTGAAACNTCCTGTGCTGCTGGAGGAACCAAGTGTGACACAATCCAAGGGGCACCTGGAGATTCCCAGCATGGAATTGCCAGGGAAATCAAGCTCCGTGTCTGTGAAAGGGGCACTGTGAAGGAGGCAACGAGGAACCACTCAACACTGAGCTCACAATTGAATTCCCAAGGTCAGCTCTGCTGTGTGACCTGAGAATTTCAAAGGTAACAGAGAGAGAACAACCTTGTGTTTTGTGTCCCATGTCCTAGAAATGCTCACTGATAACTCCCTGTCAGTTAACCAGCTATTTTCATTTTCTTGGTTTAGGATGACATCATCGAAGTTCTTGAAAAATACACATTTCAACTAGATTTTCCAGAAGTGGTGGATGAAGAAAGGACTACAGCAGTATTTAACAAAGCAAAAAGGGTGTTAGCACAACACCAGTTGCCAAGCCAGATCCTTAATGCATCCTGCCCAGTTCCTGGTCACAGATTACACAACAAAAGCCCAGAGTGAGAATCCTTATTTGTAGGTGATGAGTTTGGAGGGGATTTAAGGACTTTTTAATCTTTAGGAGTAAATACTTCAAATGCCTGTAGAAGGTCCAAGTAGGAAAGGAAAGATGGAGGAGCAGCAGCACAACCAAATTTTGGAAAAAAAAAGTAAATATTTTATATATATAATAATTATAATAAATATATTATAAATACTCAAGGAGTACTTGAATATTTACAGTTACAGCACTTGTGTATCTACAGGTAACAGCTCTAACAGCCTTTACTACAACCTTTCCTACATCATTCATGTTGCCTTAAGGAACAGCAATAACAGTTGTGAGGTGGTTTTGTTAAATAAATTGACTGGATTCACGTGGTTAGAGCAGCTCTCAGAGTATTTAATGCTGAAACAACCTGCCCAGGTGTGTCACACACAGGTCTGCAAGTTGCCCAACTGAGCCCTGCAGAAGCCAGGAGGGTTCCAGGTCACTGCTCCAGGCAGCAATAAAAGCAGGGATTTGGGGAATTGGTGATTAAATCTCAGGTTAATAGGGTGAGTTTCACTGTCAGACTGAAAGAGGTAGAGCAGGACAGTAAAGCCACACACAGCTGAAGAGAAAAGCACTGGAACATGGTTTAGTAGTTGTCAATTCCAAACATTTAATGGAACATGGGGTCACTGAAGCGAGTCTGGAATTAGGGGATTTTAGATCATTAAAGAAAATTCAAAACCTTAATGCACTTTTTTCCTTTTTTGCTTAAGCAAGGCATGAAAACCAGGTATCACAGCAACCAGACACTAAGTAGTTCCCACAAAAATATTTAATTTCCACAGTATTTTCTTTCAATATCTTAAGTGAATTCTGTAGAACTTTACAGGAGACAGTACTTAATGCAATATACAGAATAACAGATCAGCTTTAAGTCTTCCTTCTTTTAAACTCTTCCCTCCTATATAATTCTCCTGGTCACTTTGTCATTACTGCACAATTGTCCTTTTAACATGAACATTTCCATATGGAAAGTGGAATTTCAAAGTGTTCAGCACTGCACCCCTTGCAGGATACAATGACTGGGGTAACTGGACAGAAGTCCAACAAACCAGTGAAGCACCTTACATACAATATATACATGGAGAGCACATTCTGCAGCTTACTGAGGCTGGCACAACATAGACAGGTCAGGGAAGATCTGCAATTCCAGTGACTAACTCAGAGCTTCCTATGTTAGAATGCCTGAAATAAAACATTCCAAACATCCGAGTCCTCACATGATTCACATCCACTGGTGGGATTATCAGTGTGATTTGTCTACATTGGGGTCCAACACACAGATTCTCTTGAACATTCTGCAAAACAGTTACTTCCATGGCATCAGTCTGGTGTTAACTCAGCAAGAGGAACAGCAACTTTTGGATGTTTTCACACAAAAAGCACATGTGAGTGAAGTCCACGAGAAGAGAGCACATTCCCTGGGGTGTCCAAGAGCTGTGACCCCACAGACAGCAGTGCTCTTTCACCTTAAAGTGCTCAAAAGGGATCACGTAGCTGAGGAGGTCCAGAGCAGGGCCAAATTCCAAGAAAGATTTGGAACACTAGCACTTGGCCTTTGAGAAACTATCCCCAGGCACTTCAGTCCCTCAGTGCATTTGCCACCTCACCCACCCCAGGAACAGGATAACATGGGAATTCACCTTCTGCTGACTTGTTTCAGTGACCAATCTCAACTGCACTCCTGTGAAGAGATGTTTGTAATTCATATTTCTGAGAACATGGAATTGTTGGTTTGCACCCCCTGAGATCCCCTGTCACGGAGCAGCTGGCAGTGGGCACCTGCCAGGATCACTTTTAAATCTGGGATGCATAACTCTGGTTTTGGAAGAGTTTGCAAGTTAACCCACTGTATAAAAATACAGTGTAGCTGTAATATTGCTCTGAAAAGCACTTTTGCAAACTTTTTTTTTTCTGTACAGACTGGTAATAACATTACCAGATAATATAATACATATTTTAAATAAAAAAAGGAACTCTCTTCAAGTCTGAACACTACAGTCTAAATAGCTTGTTTAAAACACAACAGTGTGACCCAGGAAAATTCTGCTTGCATGGTTAAATTATAGCAGCATGGTTACTGGCTTTTCAAGGAAACTCTTGAACTCAGCAAGCCACTGTGCTCCAACTGCTCCATCCACCACACGATGGTCACAGCTCAGTGTAACAGACATCACACTGGCCACATCAAAGCTGCAAGAAAAAACAATGAAAGAAGAGAAAGAAAAGGTTAACGTGCTCCTCTGCAAGTCAGGGCCATGTGCAGAGCAGAAAAGCTTTTCTTGGAGGGCCAGGAATAGCAGGTGGTGCCTGGTGACAGATGTTTCTCCCTGTGGACTTCTAAAAAAATTACATTGCAGAGCAGATCGTGTTTGTGCCTTTCCTAAGACACTAAGAAAGCCCTTTGTGTGCTCCCCTGAGGACAGGGAGCTCCTCTTTCTTCCCATCACAAGAACAGTCAAAGAGAAAGGACCATTTTACCCAGTTCCCCCATGGCCAGTGAGATATCCAGGACTCTTAACAAGTTTAAATAAACCTAAATATTCTCCAGTGTCTGTGCTGATGCAAGCTCCAGTCAAGGGGTGTTATATACAGGATAGTGGAATTACAATTCATCCTCAAAGTTCTTCCTTAAATGCAAAATTAAGCAAGTTGTTAGAGGTGCCTGTTGTGGATCCCAGACTCTTCTCCACAGTTCAATCCTGCCCCTCAAAGACTCCTCAGTCACTGCAATTCTCTTTAACATCTGTTTGACCCTTTTATTCAAGATCTCACTGTACTTCACATGGCACTCAAAGCACTACGCCACCAATAAATTTTGGGTTTTTTTTTTAATGATTATCTAAAGGAAGTGTTAGAAAACCAGCCACTATTTCAGAGTTTGGATTCAGAATGAGATGAAAACTTACCCTTTCTCATTATCAGCTGGCACCAGCCTTTTCTCTGAGGAACCCACTGCCAGGATGCAGGCCTGAGGTGGGTTGATTATGGCAGAGAAATTCTTAATCCCATACATCCCTAAATTGGAAATTGTGAAAGTACCACCCTACAAGAGAAACACATTCAAGGTGAGACTCACAAAAGCTGTTTCATGTGGAAATATGAGACTGAGGGGAGACTTATGGGGGTGTGCAGCTTCCTCAGGAGGGGAAGAGGAGGGAGAGCACTGACCTCTGCTCTGTGAGCAGTGACAGGAGTTGGAATGGCTGGAGCTGTCAGGGAATGGTCAGGTGGGATCTCAGGGAAAAGTTCTTCCCCCACAGGGTGGGTGGGCACTGCCCAGGCTCCCCAGGGTTTGGGTTTGGGCTGCCAGAGCTCCAGGAGGGTTTGGGTGGGATATTGGGGTGTCTGTGCAGGGCCAGGGGTGGCACTGGACGTGGGTCCCTCCCAGCTCAGGCCACCCCTGCCCGTGACCACTGATCACCAAGCAGCCTTGGCTCGTTTTGCCCAGCCAAGAGCAGCGTGTTTAACCTGAGCCCAACCCTCTCACCTGGAATTCATGAGGCTGCAGTTTTCCCTCCCGGGCTTTGGCAGCCAAAGAAACCACGTCCTTGCTGATGGCAGCCAGGCCCTTGATGTGGGCGTTGAAGACGATGGGGGTGATGAGGCCTGCAGGAGTGCTCACAGCCACACTCACATCCACCACGTGGTTCCTGCAGCACACACAGCACTGCCCTTACTCCAACCAAGTCACCACTGCCCCCAAACTACACCTATATCACTTTCCCCACAATTATTCCACCTTGTACAGCAGCCTCAAAGTTCTCAGCATTCTAATGAAAGCTCCTCAATCTTTGCATTGTGGTTTTTTCTCCTGCCTCAAACCCCGGCAGAATTTCTCTCTCTGTGTCAGTTTTGACAGTTTACCATAAACTTACTGCCTAATAACTGTGTCCAACCATGAAGAATTTGCCTCAGGCACCTTCAGGCATGCCAAAGCAGCAGCTTTAATTAGGAAATCATTGACAGAAAGCTTAATGTTATCCGAGACCTCCTGCAAAAAAAAAAAAAAAAAGAGATTTGAGGTGTCAGTTTGTCTCCTACAAATCCCCCCAGTCAATGTGGGCAGTCACTGCCATGCACCTTGTTCAGAGAAAGTGTTAGAAAACAACCACCTGGAAGCATCAATATTTGAAGATAATTTAGGAGGTGAATGCATCTCCTTCATCATTTAAGAAAGTGCAGTGGTTTTTAATGTCTGTTTTTTCACGAGCTTGGCTAAGAATTATCATTTTGCTTAAATTTTCTCCCATTCTTACTCTTAGAAACCTTTTTTTTTCCTACTTTCCCCCTGGAATAATGGATCACCACAAAGCAGAGCACAGAGCAGCTCTCTGAGGGAGGTCACAAGCCAGCAGGCAGTACCTGGGTGACAACTCCCATTCTGTCACACAGCCCAGAACTGACCCACAACAAGTACAAAAGGCACTGAAAAGACTGTTTTTCCCAAGCCAAGATGCCACAGCACCAAAAGCAGGGTGGGCAAATGCTTTACCTGATTGAGTTCCTTCCTTAGCACCAGGACTTGTCCCATGTTTACATCGATGGAAAGGTAGTAGTGAGGTATTGTTTGCTTGGACTGCAGCAGCCTCTGAGCAATGACCTGGGGGTGTGCAGGGCAAGGCAGGCAAATAAACCACTCAGGAAAACACATCAAGTGAAAATAATGCTCTTGGAGAGGGATAAAAGCTCCTCACCCTGCGAATGTTGCTGATGGGGATGTCTGTGAAGGTCCCCTCGGGTGCTGCTGCAGGAGCTGCAGGAACTGCCCCTGGAGCTGGAACCTGCAGAGAACAACAGCATCACTGCCAGAACCACCCAAAAAGCCACTGTGACTCTGGGTGGGGGACAAGTGCTGCCTCTTGTAAGAGCAGCAGCTGTTTTCACTCAGCCTCCCCTCTGCAGTACCCACATGGGTCCTTACAAACCCTGTCTCTGATTATTAAATGTGCAATTGGAGTGATTTAGCAATTCAACAGTGACACTCATTGCTGTGGAGCTCCCAGAACAGCCAGTCCTGGTGGTTTTGCAGAGATAAGGGCACTCCAGCCTGCACTCAGGCATCCCCCTGGCAGCAGCACACACAGCAGCAGCTCCAGCAGCTCACAGAAAACACAAGCTGGTGGTTCCTAACTCTGGCTTTCCTCCTGATCACCTCTTTTCAGCACTGTTGGATCAGTGGGGACTGGGCTGACCTCAAGCCATAACCAAATGAAGGGGTGGGAGCACACTGGGGTTTTTTATCTCAGTGGAATATCAAAGGGACAAATAAAGAAAGCTTCCTCTGTGTTTCTGACAGGTTAAGCACCTCAGAGCCCACACAATCCAGCAATGCCAGTTCCAGGCAGCAACTGCACTTCTACAGGGCATTTCCATTCCTGTAACATCCTTTCTTACACATCTCCAAACTACTCACTGGAGCCTTTGTTGGCACAAATGACTCCACATCTTTCTTGGTGATTCTGCCATCTGGTCCAGTACCTGAGGGAGCCAAAGAAAAAAATGTCAGAGGATTTAAACTATTTGCAACAGGGCTTTCCTTCTAAAGGTACCACTTTAATTCAACACAGAAAAATCATTGAACACATTGAATCAGCTCCTGGTGGGGAAAACTGCAGAGTCAGGATGGTCCTGCCATGGAGGAAGGGAAAGAACAGGGAATCATGGATCTCCAGGGCCAGATAGTAAGGGCAAGGAAGTGGAAAGGAACATACCTTTCACTTGGGCAAGGTCAATTCCTTTTTCTGCTGCCAGTTTCTTTGCCAGGGGACTAACCAGGATCCTCCCTGTCCGGGGAGCTGCTCCAGCTGGGGGGGCTGCTGGAGTGGGAGCAGCAGCAGGCTGGGCAGGAGCAGCAGGAGTTGCTGTCACCTTAACAGAAGAATCAAAGCCATCAGGGGAAGGGACAGCAGGAGAACTGGCCCATTTAATTACCAAGAGAATAGCAAAGAGAGTCACTGATCTGAAGGAATTGTCAGATTCAGAGATGTTTTCCAGTGCCAGAAATTAAATCAGAAACTCTGAGGAAAGGAGGTCAACTGAGCTGCTCTTTACACACTAAAACAAAAGGTGAAATAAAGAATTTATGCTCCCCATTTTCAAGGATTAGAGGCATTAGAACTGGCACAAGCAACAGGCTGGAGAAGAGATCACAATGAATGAAACCAAACGTGGTTTTTGGAGGGCAAACTAGTGATCACTTGTCACCACCACATGGATCAGCCTTGCATTCCCAAATCAGAAACGTCACTGTTGAAGCCAGGGCTGCACACTGTCAAAGCAGCACTGCAGTTCACATCAGACTTCTGAGTGCTCCCCAAGACTTCTCTCCCATGCTAAGAATGCTCCTTACTACTGGAGGAGGAGAAGGAGGAGGAGCTGGTGCCTTCCTGTCAGACACTGCAGCAGCCTGGTAGTCAGCAAAGGCTGGAATATCAGCCTCTTTCTCCACAATGATGCACAGGGCAGTTCCTAGTGGCACATCTCTTGTTCCTTCAGGCACCAGGATTTTTGCCAAGTAGCCTTCCTCCTGCACTTCAAAGCCTGCAAGGGAGAGAAACAACACTGCTTTGGTGCCTGGGGCAGCTGCAGAGCTCCTCTAAATGCTGCTTCTGGAGACTCTGGGAGCTAAAGCCCTGTCCTGTTTTTGTGGCAGGAGGATCCTTTTCAGTACAACCAGCACATGGAGTGCTCTCCATGCACTCCACCAATCCTAACACAGATTGATGAGGAAAGGGAAGTGTTTTAGGAGCTCCAGTGTTTAGCTCTGCAATGCAATGAGAAGTCAACACAACTTGTTTTGGCTGCCCCACACCCTGAGCTGCCAGAGAACAGCTGGCAGAGGCTACTGTGGATCCTTTTAAGGGATCCATTCTTGGCTTTGGACTCACCTATTGTGGCTTTATCTGTCTCAATTTCGGCCAGTAAGTCTCCCTCATTCAGCTTCTCCCCAACCTTCTTCTCCCACCTCTGCACTGTGCCCATTGTCATGGTAGGAGACAGAGCAGGGAGAGTGATCTGGGAAGCCAGAGAATACAAGACAATCAGATCCTGGTAATCCAAAAGGATCAGGAACACAGCTTTAACTTGTGATCAATGATGCCAACCTAAAGAAGCAGCAGCCAGCCTTTAATGCTCTCCTAGCTCTGGCTCCATGACAGCAGAGCACAGTGCTGTCCCACAGTGCTGCTTTGGCTTCTCTTAGCAAGGCCTGAGCAAGAAAGCAAGAAATCTCTCTATTAAAGTAATCATGACCACCATCACACCAGGAGGGTATTGCAGCTGCTCCCTGCAAGGCTAAAAGGAAGGCTGAGGAAAGTCATTTTGGCTGTGACAAACATGTGAGGAGCAAACCTGGAGAGAGGAGGCAAGCAGAGGGAAGTCTAATACTTAAACACAGATTAAGAAGCCTCTAATTAATTCTTTAATTATTGGCGTTGAGTAACATCTCAGAAAAATCAGTTCCCACATGTTTTATCTGCGAGATGAGGTTCAGTATTTCAAATTTTCTTTTGCAGAATGTCACAGCAACACCCTGCCACAAAGTGCTCAAAGGCAACAGTGGCCATAAACTTCAATATCTAAGAAAGGGAAAAAGATTATCCACAGACACAACTCATTATTAGTTCCCCACAAACCCATCTGGTGTGTTCATCAGAGTATCACAGACCTGAGTTCTGCTCTGAGACACAAGCAGGGCCTGAAGAGCTTATTCACATTAAACATGAGCTCTTTTTATAGCAGAACTGTCCAAATAATGCAAACACAGAGGATTTTCAAGAAAACAATCCCAGAGAGACAAGTCTCTCCTCCACCAGCAACTGGGATGCTAAAATAAAGCCCTGGGAAAAGCTTTCTGGGATGTCCCCCAACTCCTGCTTTAAGCACACTGAAGTGGCACATACTCCTGCAATTATAATTTATAAATTCCCACTCCAGACAGTTTATAGGATGAAATGCCCCACAGGCAGCAATGCCAGGGACAAAAAAAAGAGGGCAACAAGCCTTAAAGCAAGAGCATTGTTCTCTTACCTGCATGTGAGGAGGATAAGAGCTGCCAGGAGCCTGAGGAGAAGGCTGAGGTGGTGGGGAGGGAGCTGCAGCTGGAGGGGGAGGCACTGAGGCTGCAGGAGGAGCAGCTGCTGCAGCATCCAGGGTGTAATTTTTAAAGGCATCGACATGTTCAGGCCTGGAAGAAAACACAGAGCCCCAAACCCAGTCAGGTGAAGGTCTCTAGGCCTTTCACACAAGGCACCCCAGAAGCCCCAAGGGAGAGAATTCAACTCCAGGGTTACCAAAATACCTACTTGTCTACTGTGATACATATTATGGCCCCAATAGGAACATCTCTTGTTCCTTCTGGCACCAGGATCTTGGCCAAGTAGCATTCCTCCAGGCTCTCAAAGCCAACTGTTGCTTTGTCTGTCTCCACCTTTGAGAGAGAACAGAACATCGTGATGGCAACAGAACTGGTGAGCTCAGAGCCTTTCAGTCTGGTACAGAGTCACAGCACCCAGAGCTCTGGAAAAACCACCCTGTGGGCACCAGCTCTAGGGGAGTTTGCCCTCAGCCAGGCTGAGTGCTCAGGAAAAGTGGCAGCCAGCTCTGAAAGGCTGTTAGCCACTCATTCCCACCAGCACCCACTGGGACACGTGAACTTAAACCCCAGCTGTGTGTTCAGGCAGGGACAGCACCCAGGACCACAGGTCACCCAGCCCAGGATACCTCTGCTATGAGATCTCCTTCGTTGATCTTGTCACCCTCCTTCTTCTCCCACCGTGCAATGGTGCCCATCTGCATCGTGGGGGACAGCGCTGGCAAGGCCACCTGTGAGGGACAGGGCAGTGTCACCACCCCCGGCAGGGACACACAGGGCACAAACATGGGGGGACAAACCTGCTGCAAATCCCCGGGGCAAACCCTTCCTGGGTGCTGAGCTGGGACACTGGCACTGGGTGCTCAGAGAAGCTGTGGCTGCCCCGTCCCTGGAAGTGTCCCAGGCCAGGCTGGACAGGGCTTGGAGCAACCTGGGATAGTGGAAGGTGTCCCTGCACATGGCAAGGACTTGGGACTGGATGGTTTTTAAGGTCCGTTCCAACATTGTGCAATTCATTCTGTCAAGGGTTACAGGAGACCAGATCGTGGCCTGGGTCTGCCAAGGGTTACAGGAGAGGTGCAGGGATCAAGGACACAGGTGATGGAGGTGGCACCCGATGGTGGCACAGGGACTCGAGCCGGGGTGGTGCCAAGGGCACGGGAACCACGGGAGTGAGGGGAGAACCATGGATTTCTCCATAATTTGGGTGGTCGGGCGCTGGAAGGGGAGGTGTTAAAGCCCCGCCGGGCCGTGGCGCGGGGCGATGCGGTTCAGGGCTCACACAGCGCCGGCCGCTGGCTGCACTCCATCAGCAGGGTCCCTCCAACCCCGAGGGTTCCGCTTCACCCCCGGCGCAAACCGGGCCGCGCAGGAGGGGCTGGGACAGCGCGGGGACACGGTGGGGACAGCGCCCGTCCTTCGGGACACCCGCGGCCGGGTCTCACCTTCTGGTGCGCCGGGAGGCTGCAGC